>JBBPBX010039147.1:0-30033 GCA_038048925.1 Garcialebias charrua
TTTATCCAGTTTTTTAAATAATTAATTGTGCTTTTGTTTTTTATTGCACCCAGTTTTTTGAGTATTTTATCTGCATTTTGTGAATTTTAAGTTTTTGATGCAATCATCTGTGAGGCTCCATCCTCTTGGTTGTTCCTTTTCTTTGTTGCATTTATGATTGATTTTTATCTTGATTTTATTTTTCATTGTAGCACTTTGAGATCTGTTTGATGTAAAGTGCGTTATAAATAAAAGTTATTATTATTATTATTATTATTATTATTATTATTATTATTATTATTATTATTATTATTATTATTATTATTATTATTATTATTTTCCAGTGATTACTACTTTCTGTAAGTTTCATCAAAATCTGTCCTGTGGTTCTTGACCTATTTTTCATTGCTAACAGTAAAACACTGAGCTAACAGTAGTTCATTCCTCCAGAGAGCAGGAGGCCGTGCTGCGACAGAGTGAGTCCGACCAGAGGAGGCTGCCGTCGGACACGAGCTGGGAACGGTCGGTGGACCCTAGCGGCCGAAAGTGGTACTGCACCCCTAGCGGCTGAAAGTGGTACTGCTCCATTTTTTTTCGTCAGAATGAATGGAAACTGTCATATTTCAGCCAAAAATTGGTCTAAAAATATGGGGAAAAATCTATAAATATGTCGCATTTTCCGGTGTATAGGTCGCACCTTTTTATGGTTTTTTTCAAGGCCTGCGACCTGCGATCACTTTGGCAGAAAATGGTGCAGTACCACTTTCAGCCGCTAAGGGGACACTTCCAGAGGAGTACACCGACCGTTTCCAGCTCATGTGTCCGAAAAAAGCTCCTCTGCTTGGACTGACTCTGTCGGCCTCCTGGTCTGGAGGTAACTTCTTTTAGCTCTGTGTTTCTTAGCTGTTTTTTAGCAAGATAAGTCAAGAACCACTCAGCGGATTTTTCTGAAACTTACAGAATGTAATCACTGTATGGACGTTTACAAGTGAGTAGCTTTATTAGATGTTTGAGATTTTTTTTTTAAACGATCTTTTATTAGCTGTTAGCTTCAGTTAGCTTCTGTTTTTAGCATTGGTTTTATTTCTTTTTACGTTATAAATAGCTTCGAAACAAATCAGTGTATACTTTTTCTGCTTACAGAGTGTAATTATATGAGCTTTAATGTACTTAACTGTTGGCCTGGAGGAAACATTTGAGATAAAATTCAAATTTTTATTCGTGTTTTGAGAGACTGACTTATCTCGGTTAGCATTCATTTTATTTCTGTTTACGTTATAAATAGCTTCGAAACCAATTGGTGTATATTTTTTCTGCTTACAGAGTGTAATTATATGAGCTTTAATTTACTTAACTATGGTCTGGAGGAAACATTTGAGATAAAATTCGATTTTTTATTCGTGTTTTGAGAGACGGACTCGTCTCGGTTAACATTCGTTTTATTTCTGTTTACGTTATAAATAGCTTCGAAACCAATCGGTGTATATTTTTTCTGCTTACAGAGTGTAATTATATGAGCTTTAATTTACTTAACTATGGCCTGGAGGAAACATTTGAGATCAAATTCAATTTTTTTATTTGTGTTTTGAGAGACGGACTCGTCTCGGTTAGCATTCATTTTATTTCTGTGTATATTTTAGCAAATAGCTAATAAACCACTCGGCTAATAAACCACTAACCCTTGTGCTATAATGTCAGCTATAATTTTTAGCTAACAAATAATTGTTTTTACCGTGTTAATCTTCTTAAAAGCCTTGCTGTGTGCTCCTGTGGCAGACATTAGCAGCAGAGCTAAACACTCGGTCCATATTGCCGGGTTGTCTCAGCGGTGACACGTCACGTCAGCGGTGGATGATGCGTTACGTCGGCGGTGACGTAGGTGCGACCTATACACCGGTGCGACCTATTTCTGGATTTTTCCAATTTTTTGGCAATAATTGGACAATGCGACCTATACACAGGTGCGACCTATACACTGGAAAATACGGTATGTCGCTTTGCCCTATAAGTCGCAGCGCATGCAAATTAGGCAAAAGGTGCGACTTATAGTCTGGAAAATACGATAGATTGGAAACGGTCTGTTGCTGCTCATTGTTGTGGTTCTGACTGTTATTGTATTTATTAAGATTATTATTATTGTTAGTATAGTTTATTTATTGTAAAGAGTGCCATTTATTTAAAATATCTCCCAAATGGGTCGCTTTTATTTATTTTTATACAAACGTATTGTTTACTTGGCATATTTTCAAAATAAACATTTTGTAAGTCTTTATTTAATCTTTTTGTACCGAAAATTAACTGAACCGAAATGTGATTTTAGTGTACCATTACACTCCTAGAAGATGGTGATTGTAAGGGTAAAATTGTGTGTGTCTGTGTGTGTGTTTGTGTGTGTGTAACATTGTCTTTAATGTACATGTGTTTCAGTGGTCCCTGCCTCTGTTTAGAGCTGATTAAGAAGAAGAATCTCCTCAAGACTGAAGGCCTGATGTTGACCAGCAGGACACAGAGCCTCTTATCATAAAGTGGAAGAAAAGACCCTTAGACCAGCCTGGTGGGTGACCAACTTAATATGGATGAGACCGATATCAGATTTTAGGTCACTACAGTTTCTTTAAAGAGTGATGAGGCTTTAAAAGAAAAGCTTACCAGGAACCCAGATTTAAAAATTCACAAAGACAGTTTCAGCTCTTCAAAGACTGATGTTAACGAGGACGATGAAGAGGATGGTGAAATGACCAATCCTGAATCTCTACTAAAGAACTCATCAGACTCTGAATCAGAACGTGAAGACAGTATGAAAGACTGGAAGGAGAGCAGGGCTCCTGAATCAGAAGTAAAAACTGTTAACAAATCTTTGAGCTGCTCTGAGTGTGGTAAGCAGTATGTCAGTAACCGGACTCTTCAAAGACACATGACAAGTCATTCAGGAGTGAAGTCTTCAAGCTGTCAGTTTAATAGGAAATGTGTTGGAGAGAAGAAAAATGTAGAGTCATGCAGGAAAGTCCAGCCAAGACCAAAATCAATAAGCTGTGATGACTGTGGTAAAATATTTACTTCCAAATCAAAATTAAACAAACACATGAGAGTCCACACAGGAGACAAACCATTTCCTTGTGATCTTTGTGGACATAGATTTAGTCGGAAGGACCATTTAAACTCACACATGAGAGTCCACACAGGAGACAAGCCTTTTCCTTGTGGTCTTTGTGGACATAGATGCAGTCATAAGGCAGGTTTAAACTCACACATGAGAGTCCACACAGGAGACAAGCCATTTCTTTGTGATCTTTGTGGACAGAGATTTAGTCGGAAAGATGCTTTAAATTCACACATGGGAGTCCACACAGGAGACAAGCCGTTTCCTTGTGAACTTTGTGGACAAAGATTTAGTCAGAAGACAAATTTAAACAGACACATGAGAGTCCACACAGGAGACAAACCATTTCCTTGTGAACTTTGTGGACAAAGATTTAGTCATGAGGCAAATGTAAACTCAAACATGAGAGTCCACACAGGAGACAAGCCATTTCCTTGTGAACTTTGTGCACAAAGATTTAGTCATAAGGCAGGTTTAAACTCACACATGAGGGTCCACACAGGAGACAAGCCATTTCCTTGTGAACTTTGTGGACATAGATTTAGTCAGAAGGACCATTTAAACATACACATGAGAGTCCACACAGGAGACAAGCCATTTCCTTGTGAACTTTGTGGACAAAGATTTAGTCATGAGGCAAATTTAAACTCACACATGAGAGTCCACACAGGAGACAAGCCATTTCCTTGTGAACTTTGTGCACAAAGATTTAGTCATAAGGCAGGTTTAAACTCACACATGAGAGTCCACACAGGAGACAAGCCATTTCCTTGTGAACTTTGTGGACATAGATTTAGTCATAAGGCAAATTTAAACACACACTTGAGAGTCCACACAGGAGAAAAGCCTTTTCCTTGTGAACTTTGTGGACAAAGATTTAGCCAGAAGGCAAGTTTAAATAGACACATGAGAGTCCACACAGAAGTGGAAACTTTCTACCAGTAAATATTATAGGCCATGAGATGCAACTGGTGTTTTAACACCCAAATAAAATTAATTTTGATTTTGTAAAATATATTCTGTAACAATTTTTGAACAAGTTCCTAATCTATGATTTACTTCTAATTTCTCAAGAATACTTTAAAAACAAACAAATTAAACCTTAGATCATAATTTGGACTATATATGTTGGTTATAAAATACTGGTTCAGTGGTTGTGCAATACTGTATGTGGAAAGAACCAACCAACCAAATTGTTTTTTCAAAACAGTCAGACCCCATGAAATGTTGTCATCTGATTCCTGAGAGAATTGTTATTTAATCAGTTAGTTACTTGGTTAATTAACAGATTTCTCATGCAGATGAACCAATTGTGTTTTAATTAAGGATGGGGATGATCCGGTATCAGTATTGGCCTCGGCCTCCTATACCAGCATAATTTACCTATCTGATTTTTCTGATACAATCTGCAGAGATTTCCAATCCGTCAGCTGCGCTCAGTCTGCCCGTCTCGGAGGAGGAGCAGACTGAGTGCAGCTGACTGAAATCAGACTGCCTGCTTCACTGCTTGATTGAATATTTGCAGCCAATATATAGTTTATATTAGCCTGGTTAAAACCAGACCATTGTCCTTCACTTTGCTTCGTACTAGGGTCTGGACTTTCTCCATAGAGAACCGATTCTTGCTGGAGGCGTGGCCTCTGTGCAGGAACAAAACCATTGGATCTGATTTTACCCAATCGTTAACGAACCAGTTTCCTTGAGAGGGGTTGGACACTCTTCCACTCTGGAGTTGCCCCTGGTGAGAGGCGCCGAGCAGGAGTGGGCATACTTGTTGCCCCCCATCTTGGTGCCTGTACGTTGGGGTTCACCCCGGTGAACGAGAGGGTAGCCTCCCTTCGCCTACGTGTGGGGGGACGGGCTCTGACTGTTGTTTGTGCCTATGCGCCAAACGGCAGCGCAGATTACCCACCCTTTTTGGAGTCCTTGGAGGGGGTATTGGAGGGTGCGCCTCCTGGGGACTCCCTTGTTCTGCTGGGGGACTTCAACGCTCACGTGGGCAATGACAGTGAGACCTGGAGGGGTGTGGTTGGGAGGAACGGCCCCCCTGATCTGAACCCGAGTGGTGTTCTGTTGTTGGACTTCTGTGCTCGTCATGGATTGTCCATAACGAACACCATGTTCAGGCATAAGGGTGTCCATATGTGCTCTTGGCACCAGGACACCCTAGGTCGCAGTTCGATGATCGACTTTGTTGTCGTCTCATCTGATCTGCGGCCGCATGTCCTGGACACTCGGGTGAAGAGAGGGGCGGAGCTGTCAACTGACCACTACCTGGTGGTGAGTTGGCTCCGATGGTGGGGGAGGATGCCGGTCAGACCTGGCAGACCCAAACGTATTGTGAGGGTCTGCTGGGAACGTCTGGCAGAGTCTCCCGTAAGACGGAGCTTTAACTCCCACCTCCGGGAGAGCTTTGAACACGTTCCGAGGGAGGCGGGGGACATTGAGCCCGAGTGGGCCATGTTCCGCGCCTCTATTGTCGAGGCAGCTTATCGGAGTTGTGGCCGCAAGGTTGTTGGTGCCTGTCGTGGTGGCAACCCTCGAACCCGGTGGTGGACACCGGCGGTGAGGGATGCTGTCAAGCTGAAGAAGGAGTCCTATTGGGCCTTTTTGGCCTGTGGGACCCCGGAAGCAGCAGATAGGTACCGGCAGTCCAAGCGGCATGCGGCTCGGGTGGTTGCTGAGGCAAAAACTCGGGCGTGGGAGGAGTTCGGAGAGGCCATGGAGAATGACTTCCGTACGGCTTCGAGGCGATTCTGGTCCACCATCCGGCGTCTCAGGGGGGGAAAGCGGTACGCGACCAACACCATTTATGGTGGGGATGGCGTGCTGTTGACCTCAACTCGGGATGTTGTGAGTCGGTGGGCGGAATACTTCGAAGACCTCCTCAATCCTACTGGCACGTCTTCCACTGAGGAAGCGGAGCCTGGGGACTTTGGGTCGGGCTCTCCAATCTCTGGTGCTGAGGTCGCCAAGGTGGTTAAAAAGCTCCGCGGTGGCAGGGCTCCGGGGGTGGATGAGATTCGTCCTGAGTTCCTTAGGGCTCTGGATGTTGTGGGGTTGTGTTGGCTTACGCGACTCTGCAATATCGCGTGGACATCGGGGGCAGTTCCCTTGGATTGGCAGACTGGGGTGGTGGTTCCCCTATTCAAAAAGGGGGACCGTAGGGTGTGTTCCAACTATAGGGGGATCACACTCTTAAGCCTCCCTGGTAAGGTCTATTCAGGGGTTCTGGAGAGGAGGGTCCGTCGGATAGTCGAACCTCGGATTCAGGAGGAGCAGTGTGGTTTTCGTCCTGGTCGTGGAACACTAGACCAGCTCTACACCCTCAGCAGGGTCCTGGAGGGTGCGTGGGAGTTTGCCCAACCAGTTTACATGTGCTTTGTGGACTTGGAAAAGGCATTTGACTGCGTCCCTCGAGGGGTTCTGTGGGAGGTACTCCGGGAGTATGGGGTACCATGCCCTTTGATATGGGCTGTTAGGTCCCTGTACGACCGGTGTCAGAGCTTGGTCTGCATCGCTGGCAATAAGTCAGGCTCGTTTCCGGTGAGAGTTGGACTCCGCCAAGGTTGCCCTTTGTCACCGATTCTGTTCATAACTTTTATGGACAGAATTTCTAGGCGCAGCCAAGGTGTTGAGAGGATCCGTTTTGGTGGCCTTAGAATCGCTTCTCTGTTTTTTGCAGATGATGTGGTCCTATTGGCTTCATCAGTTCGTGATCTACAGCTTTCGCTGGAGCGGTTTGCAGCTGAATGTGATGCGGCCGGGATGAGGATCAGTTCCTCCAAATCCGAGGCCATGGTCTTGAGCCGGAAAAGGGTAGCATGCCTTCTCCGGGTCGGGGAGGAGGTCCTGCCCCAAGTGGAGGAGTTTAAGTATCTCGGGGTCTTGTTCACGAATGAGGGAAAACTGGAGCGTGAGATCGATAGGCGGATAGGTGCAGCGTCCGCAGTGAAGCGGGCGCTGTACCGGTCTGTCGTGGTGAAGAGAGAGCTGAGTCAAAAGGCAAAGCTCTCAATTTACCGATCGATCTACGTTCCCACCCTCATCTATGGTCATGAGCTTTGGGTTATGACCGAAAGAACGAGATCTCGGATACAAGCGGCTGAAATGAGTTTTCTCCGCAGGGTGTCTGGACTCTCCCTTAGAGATAGGGTGAGAAGCTCAGTCATCCGGGAGGGACTCGGAGTAGAGCCGCTGCTTCTCCACATCGAGAGGAGCCAGTTGAGGTGGCTCGGGCATCTGGTTAGGATGCCTCCTGGACGCCTCCCTGGTGAGGTGTTCCGGGCATGTCCCACCGGGAGGAGACCCAGAGGAAGACCCAGGACACGCTGGAGGGACTATGTTTCTCGGCTGGCCTGGGAACGCCTTGGGATTCCCCCAGAGGAGCTGCTCCAAGTGGCTGGGGAGAGGGAAGTCTGGGCCTCCCTACTTAGGCTGCTATCCCCGCGACCCAACCCCGGATAAGCGGAAGAAAATGGATGGATGGATGGATGGATGGATGGTTAACGTTTGGCCGTGACGTATGTTGCGCGGAGCTGCGTAGGAAGGCGAGGGCCAGGCTATATGTCAAGCCCTTTTAACATTAAATCGGATTCACGGCACTAACAGGCTAACTTTTCAGATAAACAACTCAGAACTAAGAAACAACTCAGAAATCCACTCGGTGGATATTTTTCTGCTACCAGTGTGTAATTATATGGCCTTAATTTACTAACTGTTGGCCTGGGTGAAACATTTGAGATAAAATTAGATTTTTTTATAATTTATTTTCGCAGCGCCCCCGAGGCTGTTTGGAAAAAGTCACACAAACAATTTAAATCTAGCAGATTTGACCATTTTGTGAATTGATTAAGGAACGGTTAAGCTCAGGAACCCTTGTGCTATAACGTCAGCTAAGAAATATATATTTTTCTCAGCAAAGAAATAATAGTTTTTACCGTGTTTTCTTGTAAATTCCTTCGTGCCGGCAGCCATTTTAAGCAGGGCAAACTGCGCATGAAGTCGACGTCGTTCAAAACTCCGCCTTCTGTTCTCTGATTGGTCCGGCCAAAAATCTGCCAGCGAAATCTTTCTCTATGGGAGAAGTCCCAGACGGAGCAGTGAAGGGAAACTAGATTGAGCGGAGCTGCGTAGGAAGGCGAGGGCCAGGCTAAGTTTACATTTACCCTCCAGGACATATTTATCAGTACAATGGTAGACAATCATAAAAAAGCACATGAATTGGAAAAAGAATAGAAAATTGTTTTTTAAAAAAAACGAAACAAAACAGCTACATTATAAAGCGATGTAAAATACTAAAATCAGGAACATGTCTGTGTTGGTTTTTGTCATGAACTTAGCAGATGTTTGGAGCCATTAATCACTTTAATATCCACTTCAGTATATTGTGTTTATACTATTAGTGCTTAGTGTATATTTAGTTGATGTTTTTCTTAGTTCATATCTTAGACCTTATTAATGTTTTTCTATTACATTTTGTTGTGGGATATAACTGGGACCCTGTGTACATAATTTCATTCCACCCCATGTACCACATGTGGTGTGTATGACAGTAAAACTGTATGACTGACTGACTCTGACTTTAAAGCTAGGAATAAAAACATGCTTTGTGTTAGCAGGTTTTAATTCTAATTTTGAAACTTATCCAACATTAAAACTTACCTCAAGTTGCGTTTTTGGACATGCATGCTTATGTTTGTACAAATTGTACTTGCCTGTAGAGAGGAGATTATTACAGCCCCATATAAAATCAATAATGATGATTTTATCGGCATAGTACAGTATCGGTATTGGTCGACATCCAGATTTAGGTATTGTGATCGGATCAAAAGTTTTTTTTAAAGAGTGGATCGGTGCATCCCTAGTTTTAATGAAACTAACCTTAAAGTTTTTTTTTTATTATGTAGCGTCCATCCAACCAAGGCCTTATCAGAGACAAAAGTGTCCCTCAAAGACACAGAACGTCCTCAGAGACACTGTGTCTCCTACCCACTTCTTTTGTGTGTGTTAATCTCCCAAGTCAGGATGAGTCTACATCCTGACCACCCCTGGTTCCATTCTGACTATGATAATTAAATCTCTCTGCTAATCAACTCTCTTTTCTGAAAGAGACACCTATGCCCCTTTTCCACTGTTACGGTGCGGTTCAGTTCAGCTCGGGTCAGCTCGTGTGTGGTTGTGTTTCCATTTACACTTGTGTACCCGTTCTGTAGGCGGGGTCCAGAATCCAACTCTTCTTACCACCTGGTGGTGGTAGTGCTCCCTTAAGCTATTTACTAACCACCACTAGAAGAAGAACACCCTAAAGTCTTTTCCACAGAATGTTGTGGAAGAGATGTCATGCTCTAATGGAGTACCTCATGAGATGTAACTTTTAAACCTGATTAATAATCCTACCTTATTGCCTTCCCTGCCTGCTTTAAACACATGTATTTTCCATTTTATAAAGTAGTATAGATTTTTACAATAAAGATGTATTAAAAAAGCTTCACTTTTATTATTTAGATATGTGCAAGGTTCATGTTAAAATTGCAAAATGTCACACTGTGATCTTTGGAACTGCTTTTACAATAAGCTACAGACTTGAAAACAATTTGGTTAAATTTTGTGAATGCCATGGGGTTCTCCTAGAAGAGCTGAAGAGGTGGCTGTTGATGCCTGTGTCTCCCTGTTCCCTTTATCAGTCAGGTTCACTCGGTGCAACACTATTGCTATGGGAATTGGAATACACTCACGCCTTTACAGCAGTGGGCGTCAGCGTCACCTCAGAGGCACCGCCCTCTGGGTACTTAAGACGTTAGCGCCCATCCATCGGTCTCTTTTTTCCCTTCACCTCGCTTAAACCTGAACTTCGTGGGACTTCTCTGTAGACACATTGCTCGTTAGAGGTGAGCTCGCTCCCTACCCTGAGCATAAAGAGAAATTTCCTGCGTATTGCTGGACTGGCGAAAGCTAGAGGAGTAGCAGGCTAGCCAGTGAAAGCGACGCGACGGAAGAGATGTCTCGGATAAGGATTTTAAGACAACTTGCTCTTTTCTTCTCGGCCATGGCTCCCGAGAAGGGAAAGCGAAAACCCAGAATTCCAAAAAAGGCAAGCAGGCCAGCGAGTCCTAGCTCGCGCGCCTGCCCCAGCGGCTATGGATATGCCCTATTGGCGACGACACCCACGAGGCCTGTCCTGTCTGCCTGGGGATGCTGCACGCAAAAACGGCGTTGGACGCTCCCGACTCCTGTCCACACTGGAGCCAGATGCTGGAGGCGGTGAGGAGACACCAAGTGGACATTGTGGCCAAAGCCATGGGCGCCGCTGTGGCACCATCAGACCTGGATCTCACAGAAACTCTCACTCCCACGGCGGAGCTCGAGAGCATGGATCTGGAGGACAGTGGACAGGTCGAATGGGGGGACAGCTTGGACATGGCGGCTCCCGTCGGGGACTCGACAGCTGAATTTGACACCCGAGGCATGATGAACGCGGATGAGATCGCGCTAACAGCCTCAGGTGAAATTTCTGGTGATGAAGCTGACGAGTACGAAGGAGAGGAAGAAGACCTCTCACGGAACCCGGCGCCAGTGCTACCAGAGACAGATACATCGATCCCCGCCCTGTTCAACTTGTGTCGCAGAGCGGCGGACGCGCTACAGATCACGTGGCCAGAACCTCCCCCTCGCAACAGGTCACGAGGTTGGCAGGGAATTATTTTTATGCCAAGCAGCAGTCGACAACGAGGCACAGGATGCCCATCTTCCCGAATTTCCTCACAGAGCTTACTCGCACCTGGGCTGAACCCAGGGCTCCCATGCTGCTGCCGCTCTCCCAGTTCCTCGACGTGGCTGGAATGGAAGCAGCTGGAATCACCAATGTGCCACAGATGGAGGACACGCTGGCGTCTCACCTGGCCCCCAGATCTTCTGGCACAAAACCAACTTTGTCTAGCAAAGCCTGCCGCGTTTCAGCTGCACAGCTCGAAAATAGTTACAGAGCTCAGAGCCTCGCGGCACGTGCAATGAACGCCTCCGCAATGATGCAGGCATACCTGGCAGAGAAGTTGCAGGAGCTCCAGGTGACAACAGACAAACAGGCTGCGAATGAGGTACTGAAGGAAGCCCGTAGGGCCACTGACTTTGTGCTCCGCATGATGGGGACAGCAGCCATCGCACAGGGGAGATGCATGGCTGAAGTGGTCATCGCCCAGTGTTATCTGTGGATGACCCTGACGGACCTTCCAGAAGGTCAGCGGTTCCCCTTTTGCACCACTCGATCGAGCCGACGGGACTCTTCGGGAGGGCTCTGGACCAGATCCAGAGCAGGCTGGAGCAGAGGCAGAAACAGGCTGAAGCCCTCCGTGAGGGGTTGCCAAGAAAAACTTTTGCCCTCCCCCAGAGACACCAGCGGGAGCAGACCCGTGCAATCTCCACACCGCTCAGCCACACGTCGTCCCCCGCAGAAGAGGTCAGCTTACGACAGGGAGCAGCGGCAGAGACCCCCAGCAAGTCCACCTCAGGCCATTCAGTCCTGGAGCAGGAACAGATTTGTTCCTCGCCAAGCGGTCCCGCCGAGAACCTCCTCGACGAACCGTGATGGGAGACAGAAGCGGGCCTGACGAAGCTGGCCCTCTTCACAATTTTGCTGGTTCGTCCGTCCATAAGGTACGGGAACCTGGTTATTTCTACCCAGACTTTATTTGTAAAAAACTACGAAAAGCTGGTGACATTAATGCATGCACAAAACATGAGTGTTCTGCTGTGTGTGAAATAAAGACAAAATGTTGTTGCACAAAACACAAAAATAAAAGTACCAAAGAACAGTTTGCCCTGGTTCTTGACTAAAAAAAGAAAAAAAAAGATGAACAACAACACAGCAACCTTTTTAAAGACAGTCGCTATGAAGGGAGAGGGCTGTCACCCCCCCTCCCCCCCTCGCGGTGCACGGGGTGCCAGGTCAGAACAATGAACCCCAGCAGGGCGCCCCGGGACTGTCTGCAGCAGACAGAACTCACGGCGTCCGCGGGCGGGCAGAACAGCTCACACACGGCCGGACGGGGGGAATACTCCCCCCCCGCGCCGCAGGAGCTCGGGGGGAGGGGGCAATACACAAACCCTCTGAGCTCACAGCGCATACGCATGCCCAGAGGGCGTGTCGGCTGAACACGGAGGCCATGACAACAGCCTGTCATGGCCCCCAACTGCATTTCAACGAATGACCACACTGGTCCACGGGGCTGCAGCTGCCTGCAAGCCCGGGCCGGGCACACATGCTGAAAGGGAAGACGTCAGTAATGCTGCAGAAATTGACAATAAATGTCGTCACAATACAAACAATGCATCCTGGCCGACTCGGATAATTTTTTCTCGGGCCCAAGAGATTCTGGACCTTGTGAATTGTTCCCGGTCTGTAGGTGCTGAGCAGAAAAATTAAAAAATTACAGCTCTAGGCACTCAAACTGAGACAGGCTTTCCAGCTTTCCAGCCTGTAAAACCAGCAGGCCACACACAATCAGTGGATCTGAAATATGTGACCAAGCTCAGTGTACACGCCCAGCTGCACCTTTAAATAATGACCCCTCATCGGGAGGCTTTCAGCTCCGTCATAAAACTGCAGAAAAGCACTCTGGTTCCACCACAGATTACCGTATTTTGGGTGTACGGGTCATCACCTTTTTGGTCAAGGCATGTCCTTCGGGGAAGCGTGTCTTCAATACGCTTCTGTCCAGAGAGCTCTCAACGGGGTCAGAGAGTGACCCTCACGCTCTCCTGACACCTCTTGGGGCCCCTTCAAGCAGCCAGGCCCTGCGCGTTGTACGCGCTAGTAAAAATGCGTGCTCTGCAAATATGGCTAAGCAAGCAAACGCGCCTTTCCCCCCTCGGGTGAACAGGGAGGACCCTGATCACGAGATTTCGCATCAGCTTCCTGGAATTGAGGCCAGCTCACTTTTCTGTGAAACACGAGCTGCTCATGTAGCGTGCCCCAAGGCTATTGTCACGGAAGGTGACGTGCACCCCGGGCAGCTCGAACCACGAGACAGGCTCTCTCAGGAGGGCCTCTTCTAACCCCAGAACAGAGACAGAATCTGAGGCTTGTGGACCAGATCTGACCACGGAACAGCCAGGCATCCATAGGTCTGTCCGCCTGCAAAACCTGCACGCTCTACGACCTGTGCCTCTTCCTAAACGAAGCAAACGCAGACACTCTGGCCCACGGCTGGCCAGCAGGGGCGCTGCGTTGCACATCTCCCCCCACACCTCCAATTCAGGTGACACGGGAACGCACATGCAGGGGAGACCCCTCCCTAATATTGTTGGCCCCCAGGTGGCCATGGGGCCCGTGGCCCTCGGAGGTGTGCTCAATGCTGATACATTGGCAGCTGCTCCCCTTCAGGGGCCTGCTGACTCAACCACACGAGCAACCTCTCCACTTACGTCAAGGACTGTGGCAAATCTCAGTTTGGTTGCTGAGAGAAACAAACTGATGGCCTCAGGCCTCCCCAGCAACGTGATAAACATGATCCAGGGAGTGAGAGCAATGTTAACACAGACTCTCTATGCTTGTAAATTGTGTGTTTTTGAAGCTTGGTGCATGGAAAGGAATATTGTCCCATATTCCTGTGACCTGGTCCAGCTTCTTACCTTTCTACAGGATCTGCTGGAAAAAGGCTGCTCATTTTCCACCATTAAGGTGTTTTTGTCAGCCATCTCGGCTTGCCACGAAGGCTTGGGGGGAAAGACACCCGGTGCACACCCTCTCATGATACGGTTCATGAAGGGCGTATTGAGGAAAAGACCCCCCAGCAGGACTCTGGCCCCTGACTGGGATCTCCAGTTAGTCCTGAATGCTCTTTGTGAGCCCCCATTCGAACCTCTGAGCAACATTAAGATAGGTTTGCTATCATATAAAACTGCTCTGTTCTTGGCTCTTTGCTCAGCTAAACGCGTAGGTGCCCTCCACGCTTTATCTGTGCACCCAATGTGTACAAAGTTTGCCCCTGATGGGTCAAAGGTCACCCTATGTCCTAATCCCACATACGTCCCAAAGGTTCCAACTTTGAATCCCAGAAGTTTGGACTTTGAACTTTCTTCATTTCCTCCTGCTCCCGTCCTCACTGAGGAACAGAGAAAGTTGAGAGCACTCTGCCCCGTCAGGGCCTTGGGTGCTTACATTGAAAGAACAGCTGATTGGAGGAAAACAAACCAGCTGTTTGTATGTTTTGATAACCCGGCTGCTGGCAGGGCACTGTCAAAACGGTGCCTCTCACACTGGGTGACTGAGGCCATTAAAAGGGTGTACAGTAGTAAAGGTCAACAGGTGCCCTTGGGGGTACATGCCCACTCCACTCGAGGCTTGGCCGCCTCGTGGTCACTGTTCAAGGGCGTACTAGTTGCAGACATCTATGCAGCTGCAAACTGGAGTTCTACAAACACGTTTGCAAAACATTATAGTTTGGACATTACTGCATGTGACGTCACTCAGGCTGTCCTCTCTAACACACAGTAGAGAGCAGCCGAAAGAGGCCTAATGTATAAAGGCAGAGGTTCTCACAAGCATGCATTTTACTGAGCATTTCAAGGGCGTGAATGAATTACGTTCCCATAGCAATAGTGTTGCACCAAGTGAACCTGACTGATAAAGGGAACTGAAAGTTATGCACCATAACTCATGTTCCCTGAAGGAAGGGAACGAGGTGCAACACAGTTGGCCCTTTTCAATGCCAAAGCTCGGTGAAGTGCACTTGGAGTCGGAGACCTATGGATGGGTGCTAGCGTCTTAAGTACCCAGAGGGCGGGGCCTCTGAGGTGACGCTGACACCCACTGCCGTAAAGGCGTGAGTGTATTCCTTCAGGTAATCGCATGGGGGTGCAATTCCCATAGCAATAGTGTTGCACCTCATTCCCTTCCTTCAGGGAACATGAGTTATGGTGCATAACTTTCAGGTAAAGCTGCTGCCCCCAAGAGCTGGAAGCAGAAGATAATGGATGGATGATGGAGGAGACCATCAAACAGCATGAGTGGTCAGTTCAGTTGAACGCCTGCCTGTTTGCTTAAATCAACTGTTCAAATCTCTGCAGGTTCTAATCAAAGGTGCACCAGGTCTTTCAGCTGAATCGCTCAGGGGCCACAGTTGGACGGTCAATAATTGATAACTGTCCTTTCTGAAATTTTGACTGTTTTGGTCTGACTTCATCCTAAAATCAAAAAAATTGTAAAGTAATCACAGTTGAGCAGATTCTGGTAATCTTTTCTTAGGATTCATTAAAGATCAAATGCAAATGGAAATTTTTCTTAACTTCCAGTACGGATTTAAACAAACACTATATACACTTATCATTGTAAAATATGTTTAGGAAATTTAATGTTCAAGGACACCACTTGAGAAAAAAAGTTTAATAGGAAAAGTAACAAATGAAAAATGTACAAAAATAATAAAAATGCATCCAACTAATGATCAGTGTTGCCAGGTGAGAAATGTAGGATTATTGTTCTAGAGACATAAAATTGTCATATTTTGAGGGAAATTATTGTACACCCGTGATAACCAAAATAACAAGTCTATTAATGTGCTGTAGTCATTCTAGTGTTGAATAGTGTCTAACAAGCACTCACAGCTTTGTGGCATCAGTACGGATGGGAACTAATGAGCCATAGATCTGTAATGAGCCCCCCCCCGCCCCCCCCCCTGTTTTGTTTTATGTGCATAGATATATGATATCTATGTTCTTGTGAGCCAGATGTTGATGCGTTCAAAGGAACATCTTCCTGGATGTCTTCTTCTCTGACCTCTTCTTGGTGCTGTGAGGGGTGTTAGTGGAATGTTTGGAGCTGAGATACGGAGCAGGTTCTGTGAACAGAACTCACCAGAGTTGATTTATTCATGAAGCTTTATTTAAGCAGGCACATCTCTCTGCAGGCTCCTCCTCGGCCTGAAGGCAGCCTAACATGCATGTTTTTGAACATGTGAGCTGCATGAATTGATTCTGCCATACATCAGTAATGTTCTCTGATGGAGATGTTCAACATTTATCATCTAAAACTAATTACTCTGACATAATAATTCTTACCCAGCTCACTTATATCAAATATAGGTGTTCCAATCAAACACTTATATTTGATAGTAGAAACATGTCTGTTTGTTTTTCCCCTTGAAACAGAAAAGACAAAGTGTTTTAGCCTTGACAATGTTATGATTAGATGTTCCTGTTGGATCAGAACCATGACTTGTTTGTTTTATCTGTAAGACATCAGAGCTTGTCAACTCCACCTCCTTGTTTAAATAGTTTGTCATGTCCAGCACAATTCAAATTTGTGCTGGATAATGTACAGTATTTTGAGACCAACTAAGTTTCAGAAGTGCATTAAAAACCTTTCCTCTTTGCAAAGTTTCATTATTTGTGTTAACTCAATTCTCTTGTTTATCTTGTGTGGTTTTTATTAAGGTAACAGGTGTTTAAAATCCCCATCATTCTCTTTCCATGAATGCTTTAGTGTTTATCATGAAAACTGGATGTGACAGGAACTTGAAGAGAATTGATCCTGTTTCCATTAGAAAGACTCTCAGACACAGAAGCCCACAACCAGAAATAAAACATGACGTCATGTGTGTTCATGTCAAACTGACTGAAATGTGATCAAACTATTGATTTATTCATGAAGCTTTATTGAAGCAGGCAAACCCCGTTGAGAGCACACATCTCTCTGCATGCTCCTCCTGGGCCTGAAGGCAGCCTAACATGCATGTTTTTGAACATGTGAGCCTAACATGCATGTTTTTGAACATGTGAGCCTAACATGCATGTTTTTGAACATGTGAGCCTAACATGCATGTTTTTGAACATGTGAGCTGAAGTCAATAGTGTGCAGCTTCCAACAGGATGGAGGAGAAGAGAAGAAGGAAGACTTAGAGCTCCTGCTGAGGGAGCACTGGACGAGAGCTCACTCTGAAGAGTTCACAAACACCTCTCCTTTCCTCCTGTCACATCAATCAAGTGATGCAGCACATGCAGAGAGCTGCTGTCACTTGTGGCAGTGACATGAAGAAAAGTGAGCGAGACATTTTCTTCTAAACAACATCACTTCATCATTCTCCTTTCTGGCAGCAGGAAAGAGAAGCAGGTGAAGTGTGAGAAAATAAATCAACATCAAGTTATAAAGTTTTATTTTCTTCTTTACTTCTTAAATGCTGACATAAGTGGAGCTCAGGAACTGTTTGGTTCCTCCTCATGCATGTCATGTTGTGGAATGATGAGAATCAAACTCTTGAACTCTTGAGACTTGCAACAAAGGACTGGGAGCAGAGCAGCTGCACATGTTCAGGTTGTGCAGCTGCTCTTGGAGACTGAGAACATGTGAGAACCTTTAGTTTCTGTTCTACATGCATCACTTTGATGCTTCCATCAACTTAGAGACAAATAAAGAGGATTCAAACCTAAAGATTCACATCAACAAGGGACAAACACCTCTGCTGTGTTACTATGAACTGTTTAGCACCACCACCACCAAAGTCTGCCACTCATATTAGCCTGCCTGTGTGTCTGTTAGTAAAATATCTCATGTACCAGTAAATGTATTTTAATGAAACTGTCAGAAAGTAACTGAATGTACACGAACAACAGATTAACTGTAGGAGTTAATCTGATAATTGAGATTAGAAAACACAAACATGGGTACAACTGAGTCAGTTTGACAGATGTTGAGTAAAAACCAGATGTTGTAGTAGCTGAGAGTCATCCCTAACACACACTCTGAGAGCTAGCAGCTCACAGAAACTCTTTATTTAAAAAGACTGGCATCAAACAGATGATGTGTGTTTAATGTGAAGAAAAGTATTTGTAGATATAAAACTAGTGGTGGTTGTTTGATCAGAAAGGCTGCAGAGCTCTGAGCTGCTGAATCAGCAGAAATGACTTCAAAGTTTAGAAATTGACATTTTGTAGTTCTTTTAGTCAAAAAGAACTACACTACCCAGAAGGCAACAGTGCTTCTAGACGCTGCTTTCTGCAGAAATGGAGGGAAAGTTTTTCAACACAAATCTACGCTCTCTATGAAGCTCACAGAACTGGCAGGAAAGTCACAAATAATCCTGAAGCTCAATTATCCACGTGCACATCAATTATCCACGTGCACATCAATTATCCACGTGCACATCAATTATCCACGTGCACATCAATTATCCACGTGCACATCAATTATCCACGTGCACATCAATTATCCACGTGCACATCAACCTGGACGGGGCGGTGGGTTTTGTCACTGCAGGGCGGGTCTGCAGAACCAGAACTGAGCTGCTGTTCTGCAGAGCTGGTGAGTAAAATGTTTCAGTACTGTACAGTACATATACATATGTTTCAGTACTGTACAGTACATATATGTATGTTGTTAAATTGTTTCAGTACTGTACAGTACATATACGTATGTTTCAGTACTGTACAGTACAAATACGTATGTTGTTAAAATGTTTCAGTACTGTACAGTACACATACATCTGTTGTTAAAATGTTTCAGTACTGTACAGTACATATACGTATATTTCAGTACTGTACAGTACATATACATATGTTTCAGTACTGTACAGTACATATACATATGTTTCAGTACTGTACAGTACATATACGTATGTTGTTAAAATGTTTCAGTACTGTACAGTACATATACGTATGTTGTTAAAATGTTTCAGTACTGTACAGTACATATACGTATGTTGTTAAAATGTTTCAGTACTGTACAGTACATATACGTATGTTGTTAAAATGTTTCAGTACTGTACAGTACATATACGTATGTTGTTAAAATGTTTCAGTACTGTACAGTACATATACGTATGTTGTTAAAATGTTTCAGTACTGTACAGTACATATACGTATGTTGTTAAAATGTTTCAGTACTGTACAGTACATATACGTATGTTGTTAAAATGTTTCAGTACTGTACAGTACATATACGTATGTTGTTAAAATGTTTCAGTACTGTACAGTACATATACATATGTTTCAGTACTGTACAGTACATATACGTATGTTGTTAAAATGTTTCAGTACTGTACAGTACATATACGTATGTTGTTAAAATGTTTCAGTACTGTACAGTACATATACGTATGTTGTTAAAATGTTTCAGTACTGTACAGTACATATACGTATGTTGTTAAAATGTTTCAGTACTGTACAGTACATATACGTATGTTGTTAAAATGTTTCAGTACTGTACAGTACATATATGTATGTTGTTAAAATGTTTCAGTACTGTACAGTACATATACGTATGTTGTTAAAATGTTTCAGTACTGTACAGTACATATACGTATGTTGTTAAAATGTTTCAGTACTGTACAGTACATATACGTATGTTGTTAAAATGTTTCAGTACTGTACAGTACATATACGTATGTTGTTAAAATGTTTCAGTACTGTACAGTACATATACGTATGTTGTTAAAATGTTTCAGTACTGTACAGTACATATACGTATGTTGTTAAAATGTTTCAGTACTGTACAGTACATATACGTATGTTGTTAAAATGTTTCAGTACTGTACAGTACATATACGTATGTTGTTAAAATGACGTCGGTTTAAGAGATTAGAACATTGTAAGAGTGTGGGAAGAGTTTCTAAAGCCTTAAAATATAGAAATACTAAAATAAATACAACGTTCATACTTCACGGTTCTTCAGCTGTCACGGTGGGGGGGACGTAACCCCCACGATAATCCAGGGACTACTGTATAATCTACTCTGTGTTTATGGCAAGCTTTTTACCATATAATGAGGGGAGGGCTGGCCATAGGGAGGTTCAGGATAATTCATGAACGTCCGGTCAGTTCCAGGCTGAACCTCAGTAAATGTGTGGTGGAAGGAAACCTCCCAGAAGTCCATGAGCCCAGACCAGCTGCTCCACACCTTCCAGACTCATCAGGACCTGCAGATGTTTAGGAAGCACCACTCCAGATGTTCAGACGTGTTGATGTGATGAAGCAGACACTCTCTGAGGCTCTCAGGCCTCCTTCACTCAGCTGCTCCTCCTACAGCTTCTCCAACAGAACGGGCCCACCAAGGTCCAGACAGACTCTTCAGAGCAGCTTCAAGCAGCATGAAGACATCCTGGAAATGCAGCAGGAACATCTGGAAGTCTTCTCCAGCTGCTGAACTCAGCTGCTTTCTTGCCTGTTGAACGTGGAGCAGGTCAGAAGCTCCTGATGTGGGACTGAAAGCTCCTCAGCCTCCTCACAAAGCCTCACTTTGTCTTCTTCTCTCCTCTTTTCTTTCCAGTCGGAGCTGTAGTCTGATCACTCTGAGGTGTGTAGAAGTTCAGTCAGTCCATCCAGATGTTGGTGCTTTGGAACAAACAGTAAATATCTAACCTGCAGCCTGATGGCTGAAAGATTAGTGTGAAAAATCAACATGTTGTTTGAACAGGTCGTATGAGACGTTGGTTGAAATGAAAGCAACACAATGAGACTCACACAGCACAGGTGGAGTTAGAATATAAAGTTTATTAAAGGTTCAGTCTGCAGTTTCTGTAGAACATCAGCACTTAGAAAAAATTTCAACAAGCAAAGCATTCTGATCCCTCCCCCTCAGAGCCATATATGGCTCTGCCCCCTTGTGGTCTGTTGAAATTTGAATTCAAGCTCTGTTTTTATTGGCTGATTCAAATTCAAGCTCGGTTTTTATTGGCTGGTTACAAACTTTGTTTTTATTGGCTGGAAAATGGCGGGTCACTTTTTCTTTTTAGAAATGCTTATTTACCACCTGGAGAAGCAAGGGGACAATATTTTTTTTAAGTTTTTTTCAGAGATTACCTCTCTAACATCAATCTAGTGACAGAGTGAAGAAATATGTTAAAAATATATTGTTACAAAAGTTACATATAGCAACTTTAAAGCTGGAAGCAGCCGAGCTGCACCAAGTCCTCTCCAGCCCCATCTCCTCTCAGGGGGAGGGGCTTGGCTGCTCACACCTGCTGATGGTTGCAGTGATTGCAGGTGAGGCTTCTATCTGACAAGCAGAACTCCATGTTTATGATTTTACAAAGAGATGCAGGAAGTGAGAGACAAACCTGAAGACAATCCTCATTTGAAAGTTGAAACATGGAGACTGTGAAGACGTTCTCTTCCATGAGCACTAAATGATTTTAGAGACACTGCATTGACGTCCATTCTGATGAAAACTTGAAAAAGTGCTGAGTCTTCAAGAAAACAGAGAAGGACCTGGATCCTCTGCAGTTTGCTGATAGAGCACCCAGAGGAGTCGCTGTAATGAAGCTGCTTTTAAACACGTGCAGGGAAAGAGAACACGTGCACAGCTTTTATTCACTGATGTTTGTCTGTTTGACACGGTTCAAGGTCACCTTGGAGCAGAGAGGCTTCTAGAACATTTGATGCAGCTTTGATCCTGTGGGCTGCTTTGACACTTTTTAAGGAGACAGAGAGTGAGAGTGAACTGTGTGGGATCAGCTCTGTTCTTCCAGCGGCGTCCCACAGGGACCACTTCTGTCACCTCTCCTCTTCATCCTGACTCACACACATGTTGCTGTTTGTGAGGTTCATTAGCTGTGGCGGCCATCTTGGAGTGGGTTGTGTGCAAAAGTTAATCCGTTGTGGACTTGAATTCAAAAGTTACTTTAATAGTTTCATTCAGATCTGTCAGCTGGTTCATGAAATATTTTGCTAACAGGAAGAATGTTGACTAACAGTATTTGGTAAAGTTTGATGTAAACGTGCAGTTTCAGGGCTCAGAGTTTGTGTTTGGAATGACTCTCAGCTACTACCACACCAAACTAGAAGGACAGAGTTTCTTTCCTTTACACTCAGTGAATCTTTCTCCAAACATAACTTGTATCACAATAATTACACACAACAACTACACACAACAACTACACACAGTAATGACACACAGTAATTACACACAGTAATTACACACAGTATAACATGCAGTAATGACACACAGTAATTACACACAATAACTACACACAGTAGATACACACAATAATTACACACAGTAATTACACACAATAATTACACACAATAATTACACACAATAACTACACACAATAATTACACACAGTATTACACACAGTAATGACACACAGTAATTACACACAATAATGACACAAAGTAATTACACACAGTAATTACACACAGTAATTACACACAATAACTACACACAGTATTACACACAGTAATTACACACAATAATGAGAGACAACAAATACACACAATAATCACACAATGACACAAAATAATGACACACAATAATGAGACACAACAAATACACACAATAATGACACACAACAAATACACACAGTTATGACACTAAATAATGACACACAACAAATACACACAATAAGGACACAATGACACACAACAATTACACACAATAATGACACAAAATGATGACACACAACAAATACACACAATAATGACACGATGACACACAATAATGACACACAACAAATACACACAATAATGACACGCAACAAATACACACAACAATCACACACATTAATGACACAATGACACACAATAATGACACACAACAAATACACACAAAAATGTCACACAATAATGACACACAACAAATAAACACAATAATGACACAATAATGAAACACAACAAATACACATAATAATCACACACAATAATGACACACAACAAATACACACAATAATGACACACAACAAATACAATAATGACACAATAACTACACACAATAATGACACGATGACACACAATAATGACACACAACAAATACACACAATAAGTACATAACATAAGTACACACAGTAAGGACACAATAAGTACACACAATAATGACACAAGCACCTTCAAGATCAAGTGAATAAATCAATAGAAGTGAAATGAATCAAAAGGTGATGAAGAGCCACTAGAAGAAGATGAAGAGCTGCAGATGTTTGACCCCGTGGTCACATGGTCCAGCAGCTGCTCAGACACTTCATTGATCTTCTGTCATGACTAATAGTTGTTGTTGCAGCACAAACACAAGTGTTGCTTTGAAAGCAGCAACGTGTTGCTGTGATGTTGCTCTCCTCTCTCCACACCTCCTGTGTGTTGTGTGTGAAACTTGTTGAGTAACCCCTCGCTGCAGCAAACAGTAAGGGGCGGGGTCGTGCCCGAGGGCCGAGCCATACCATATATGGAAGTAGCGCCATTGCACTCCGGAAATGAAGGGGGCGCCATAAAATAGTTAAAAAAACGCACAGAAATGAACAATCCATCAGTAAATACACTAACAACACAAGAAAAACACAGAAGAACTTTTTTTACAACAAAACATAAGAGACAATTTATTTGAGACCATTTTATTTTAAATGTTGTATTCCAACAAAATTGCGTTTTTTTATAGAAAATAGTCATATATGTACATTGACAGCTCTGACAAGATGTCATTATACTTGTACCTCTGTTACATACTTCTGAAAGTGGGCATATTGCCTTCATTTATATAGCCTACATCACTGGTTAAAACATAGTAACTCTGAATGTATACAAATAAAAATATAACTGCCACAGACAATGTCGAATTTTTACTTAAGTGTGGAAATGATGCTATGCGAAGGAAAAGTAAGTAGAGTAGGTCAACAGAGCAATAGCAAATGGGAAATTGTAAATGTATACTGTACAATGTTTAAACACATTCAGTTAAAGACGCAAATGCACAATTTGAAAAGTTTATGCATTTCTCCAAAAACAACCAAATGTATTGTAATGCAAAAACAACCAAATGTATTGTAATGCAAAAACAACCAAATGTATGTAATGCACTGCAAAAAACATGCAAACAAAATATGAAACAAAAAGCAATGTATATCCAGTTTTTTCAGAACTGACAGTCCGGGCAGTGGCCAGCTTTACCGTCAACGTAGTAGTGGGGGTACTCCCCTCGTCTTCCATTTCCTGTGAAGCCCACACAGTCTTTGTACACTCTGTTTGATTTGATTTGATGTTTATTCATTCATTTTAAAAGAACAATACAAGACAGTTTCATCAGATACAAGAATACAAGTAGGATAAAATGAAGGGAGCAGAAAGAAGATGAAATCTAATAATTCTACTTATTTTTCTAACTGTAATACACAAACTACATCACAAAATGAATAATTCTACTTAATTTTTCTAACTGTAATACACAAACTACATCACCCATAATTCTACTTAATTTTTCTAACTGTAATACACAAACTACATCACAAAATGAATAATTCTACTTAATTTTTCTAACTAATACACAAACTACATCACACTTAATTTTTTTTCTACTTAATTTTCCTAACTGTAATACACAAACTAGATCATAAAATGAATAATTCTACTTAATTTTTCTAACTGTAATACACAAACTACAAGATGGCACAACATCAAGATGTTCACAAAATGAATAATTCTACTTAATTTTCCTAACTGTAATACACAAACTACATCACAAAAATGAATAATTCTACTTAATTTTTTCTAACTGTAATACACAAACTGCGTCACAAAATGAATAACTCTACTTAATTTTTCTAACTGTAATACACAAACGCACTAAGCTACATCATAAGTACAACATAAGTGTAATACACAAACACACTAAGTTACATCATATATAGTTTTTTAGCAAGTCCTTTTTGACCTCTGTTGCAGGAAGAACATGTTATCACAGCAAAGGGACTCAACTCAGCTGTTGCCAGATACATAACAATACGATAGTGTAGTTTGGGTCAAAATACGATCGTTAAAGCGACAGTACGACAGTTCGTCATTTCCTATCTGGCAACCCCGGCGTTGCCTCTTCACGATCGTTAAAGCGACAGTACGACAGTTCGTCATTTCCTATCTGGCAACCACGGCGCTGCCTCTTCCCATAGATAATATATGTATATATCTATGGCCTCTTCCTGCCAGCGCCCCCTTTATTTCCGGAGTGCAATGGCGCTACTTCCATATATGGTATGGCTCGGCCCTCGGGCACGACCCCGCCCCTTACTGTTTGCTGCAGCGAGAGGTACTTGAACTTGTTCACACAACAACTAACTGTGGCTGCTTCACATCTGCCTTCACATCTGCTCTGGAGCTCATTTACAGCTCAGTGCTGCCACCTGCTGGATCCACTCACAGACTACATGCAGGAACATCTGCAAACATCTGGCTTCAGCATCCAGCTGATGTTCATCTGTGCACTCTGAGTTCACATTTCACTCTTTTGATCCATCAGCATCATTTTTAGGACTTCTTCTCATTTGCTCATGTTCCATCACATGACCTGTCTGAGGACTTTCCTTTCACTCAGACATGGACAAAACATGATCACCCTTTCATTAATGTCCACTTACAGGACCTGCTGCTTCTTTGTTTGTTTGTTTGTGTAAACAATGCTGCAGGTAAATAAATTGCTCGTTGGAACTAATAAAGTCGTCTGATAGTTGGATTAAATGACAAAACACAAAACAAAGTAAAGATTTCACAAACATGAACTAAATTCAATGTTTTCTTGAAATGATTGGACTTTATAGCTCATTAAATGTAATTATCAGTGTGTTGTAAAACGTGCACGTTATGACACATATGATGTGACTCAGATCAAAGTCAAGTTTTTTGGACTAACAGAACTCTTTCAAGTGGATTCACAGTGACAGATGTTCAGTGTGAGGAGGAAGATCTGCAGCTGGATCTCAGCACGTTTGATCCACAGGAAGAACTCTTGTGGTTCTGAAAAGACCTCCAGCTTCAGAACACAACTTCTCTCACTTTGTGGCTGAACTCATCCAAAGCTAACCAGCATGCTAACGTTAGCCACAGTAGAGCTGAACTTTAGCTGCTGAGTGTTTTCTTCAGCTGTTTTCTCTCCTTTCTGTTCACAGGTTCAGTGTGTTTGCTGTGAGACAGATTAAATGAGATTAGCAGTGAGATTATTTACCACAACCTCTGAAGCCCCGAGGGGTTTCCATGAAGTCCCTGCTGGAAAACAACGTGCACAAATAAGATGGAGTGTTTCTCAGCAACTACAAACTCTGCTTCAATGATCCTGGTGTGAACATGAAGAGAACATCTGGGAGAGTTCATCAGAAGTGTGAGCATCACAACAGCTGCTGATGTTTCACACAAAATGAGGATGAACAGAGAAAAAAAGAGTTTTTATTCCCTCGTCTGAAGTTGATTTTATTTACAGAGTAAATAACTCCTTTGAAGATATGATGAAGAAGGTTCAAACTCTTGGAAAGCACAAATCCACATGTGGACATTACCTGCTGCTGAAATCAACTAGAGCAACTTCCAGATGTTTTAGTAAAGAAAGAGCTCAGAGTTTTGCTGTTTGGCACAGGACGGCACAGTTCAGCACAGTTTGGAACATCTGTGGAAGTTGAGGCTTTTTATCTTTTAAAATTCATCAATGAATGAACTTCATTTAGCGCCTGGATCATGATCTGTGCACGTTTGAATCCAGGTGCAGACAGACACGAGGAACTCAGAGGTCAAAGAAGAAAATAGATTTGATGAAAACAAAAAGCTGACGTGGCAGCAGAACTTAGAAGAACAAGAAGAGCTCAGGAAGACACGGAGGGACAGAACATGAACGACTGCAGGAAGCACAATCCACGGATGAGGGACAAACAAAATGAGACATTATTTAAAGAGACACTAACACCTGGGGAGAGACGATGAGGAGCAGGTGAGAGTGGGAGGAGCAGGAGCGACTACATGAGGAGAAAACAGAGAAAGATGGAAAGAGAAGAAAAAGACTGAGAGAAAAGTAAAAAGTGTGAACTTGTGTGTCTTGTGTGTGTTTTGAAGCATCAGAGTGTTTCTACCAGATGTGTTTGTGGACGTGGACATTCATGTGAAGCTGCTGCTCTCTCAACCTTAAAGCAGACCAGTAGCTCAGGCCCACATCAGCTACTGGGAGTCTTCCAGACCAGCAGCTCCTCATGGAGCGTTTAGACAAGTCCCTCTTTCTTGTTGAGAGGAGGATGTGGTCATGAAGGAACATGAAGGACTCGTTTGTCTCCGTCTTTGCTTTGTGTCTCAACTCTGCTCCTCTGGAAAACATCTGGAAAACATCTGCACTGCACTCTATAAAATGAGGAGTTGCAGGAAAGACCATGAGGTGAGGAGGGAGTTCATTCAGCACTCACTGCTCAGAATTCATGCAAAGACAGCAGATCATAGAGAAACAGTTTTTAAAACACAAAAACACGTCAGAATACAACTTATTTTATGGAGGAAAAGAATAGGGCTGTTGATGAGGCCTGTTTTCATGAATTATAGACAACTTTTTGTTTCTAAGGTCAGGTGGCTGTGGCGGCCATCTTGAACTGGGTTGACTCAGAAACTTGATCATTTGTAGATGTACATACAAAGAATAAAAAGTGTGAGCTGGAAAACCTGAAACCTGTGAATCCTGCCTAACAATGGAAGAAACATCTGCTGGAACCTGAGAGTCGTCAGGGTTTCACCATCCCTCTGAGGACCGTTTTCAGGGAAACATGGAAGTTCAAAAGTTTTGGACAGATCCCACTCCTCCCTCTTAATGGTTCTTTATCTAGACAGCAAAAACTAATTGAAGTGAAACAATGAAATGTCATCGGTCTTACAGAATTGAATCTAAATTGATTCTTGATGTAAAAACACTAATAATGATGGTGGTCACTAAATGTTTGTTCAACTGTCATCTAAAGGTTCATTTCTGGTTGATTTATGGAACATTTGAACACATGTAAACTAAGAATTTGGACTTTTAGCAGGGCACCAGTAATTTGATGTAAATGTATGTAAGATTCACAAAATCATGTCTCAAATTAAAATAAAGATGTTTTGTTCTATTGAAAATAATAATAATAATCATCATTTTATTTAAAAGCGCCTTTCAGGACACCCAAGGACACTTAACAAACCAACACAGTGTAATACAGAGCAAACATTATCAGCGACAAATTGAAATATAAAATACATAAAGGATATAAAATGGAAGATAAAAATACATTTAGTAAAGTTAGTGATAAGCTAGTCTAAAGAGATGGGTTTTCAGGGCAGTCTTGAACAGAGAAAGGGAGGTGGTGTTTCGAAGGTCTGGCGGTAGGGCGTTCCAGAGGTGAGGGGCAGAGCAGGTGAAGGCCCTGCTCCCCATGGTGGAGAGGCGGGCAGAGGGTACATGGAGATGTAGCGAAGAGGAGGATCTGAGAGAGCGTGATGGGATGGAGATTTGTAGGAGGTCAGATAGATAAGGAGGGGCAAGGTTGTGGATAGCTTTGAACGTGAGGAGTAGAATTTTGAAGATGATGCGTGATTTAACCGGGAGCCAGTGGAGCTGCTGCAGGACAGGAGTGATGTGGTTATAGTAGGAGGTTTGAGTGATGACACGGGCAGCTGAGTTCTGGACCATCTGTAACTTGTGGAGAGATTTGTTGGGGAGGCCGTAGAGAAGGGAGTTGCAGTAGTCAATACGGGAAGTCACAAGACTGTGCACCAGGATGGCTGTGGAGCGGGGTGTGAGAGAAGGACGGAGACGGTTAATATTACGGAGGTGGAAATAGGCAGACCGAGTAATATTGTTGATGTGTGAAGTGAAGGAAAGAGTGGTGTCGAGGATGACACCGAGGCTCTTGACCTGAGGGGAGGGGGATAGCAGAGAGTTGTTAAGGGGGACGAGAAGATGTTCTGATTTTGAAATAGAGTTTTTGGTACCGACGAGAATGACTTCTGTTTTGTTGCTGTTTAGTTGAAGGAAATTGTTAGAAAACCAGTGATTTAGCTCGTTGAGACAGTCGGTGAGGATGGAGGGTGGGTGGGTGGAGTTTGGTTTTGATGACAAGTAGAGCTGCGTGTCATCAGCATAGCAGTGGAAATGGATGCCGTGTTTGCGGAAGATGTGGCCTAGAGGAAGGAGGTAAATGATGAAGAGGAGGGGTCCGAGGACAGAGCCTTGGGGGACACCCGTGGAGACAGGGGAAGACTGGGAACGGAAGGATTTAAGCTGAATGAATTGAGTGCGGTCAGAGAGATAGGAGGTGAACCAGTCTAACGGGGTACCTGAGATGCCAATGGAGGTTAGTCTGTTGAGGAGGATAGAATGACAGATGGTGTCGAAGGCAGAGCTTAGATCAAGAAGAATGAGGATGGACAGAAGACCAGAGTCAGCAGCAAGAAGAAGGTCGTTAGTGATTTTTACTAGGGCTGTTTCGGTGCTATGGTGGGGGCGAAATCCAGATTGAAACTCTTCATAAATGTTGTTGTTGGACAGGTGAGAGTGAAGTTGACTAGCAACAGTTTTTTCAAGGATCTTGGAGATGAAGGGCAGATTGGAGATCGGACGAAGATTACTGAAGTTGGTGAAGTCAAGACCTGGTTTCTTGATGATGGGGGTGATGGCAGCAGATTTGAAGGCTGTGGGAACAATGCCAGAGGTTAGGGAGGAGTGGATGATATTAGTGATGATAGGGAGCAGAGACGGGAGACAGGATTTAACAAGAACTGTGGGAAATGGGTCAAGTTGACAGGATGAGGACTTGGACTTGCTGATAATGTCAGCAAATCAGCAGAGGGGAGGGAGAAGACAGAGAAAGGGAGGGAGGGGGGAGTTCAACATGGATGTTGGGGGCAGTATTTGGACCAAGGTGTTTATGAATTGAAATAATCTTTTCATTGAAATATGACATCAGGGAGTTGCAAAATTCTGTGGAAACCATGTGAGAGGGTAGGGAGTTAGGAGATGAGACAGAACGGTGGAGGAGAGAGAACAATGTTTTTGAATTACCAACATTAGAACTGATGATGTCTGAGAAGTAGCTGGATTTGGCTTGAGAAATACTGTTCTTGTAATGGATGAGGTGGTTTGCATAAAGTTCCTTGTGAATTGTGAGACCGGATTTTTTATAAAGACGCTCTAGCCGCCGACCTTTTGTTTTCAGGGAGCGGAGTGCTGGAGTGAACCAGGGTGCAGAGTTGGAGAAGGAAACAGTCCGGGTTTT
>JBBPBX010039148.1:2739-25232 GCA_038048925.1 Garcialebias charrua
TAAATTCTTATTCCAGTAGACCCTCGATTATTGCAGGTTTTACGTTCTAGACACCACTGCAATATGGGAAAAACCACATAGTAGGAACGCTATATTTATTTTAGTATTTATATATATATTAAGGCTTTATAAACCCTTCCCACACTCTTTCAATGTTCTTAACAATGTTCTAACCTCTGAAAACTACATTATTTAAATAAAATTCTTATATACAGTACAGTACTGCAGAATTTTATATGGGTACTCACCAGCTCTGCAGAACAGCAGCTCAGTTCCGGACAGTCTTGGGTTCGTTAGACCTACCCGGCCTGCAGCGACAAATCCCACTGCCCTGTCCAGGTTGAGGTGCACGTGAATGATTGAGCTTCTGGATTATTTGCAACTTTCCTGCCAGATCTGTCAGTTTAATAGATAGATTGTTACTTCTGGCTTTGCGTTGCTAAACTTTCCCTCCATTTCGGCAGAAAGCAACAGCTGGAAGCACTGTTGGCTTCTGGGAAGTGAAGTTATTTTGACTGGCCTTAGGTCAAACTATGGAAGCGGTTATGTCACATATTTAAAACTATAATGGATTAGCAGAAATGCTTTTTCATTTTAAAGTCAAGCAACATTTTTTGACTCATAAATAAAATTTAAAATGAATAATCCAAACTGCATTTTCATTTTCTTCTTTGAGACTGCTCAATTTGTAAATTAATTAAAATGATAAATAAAAATAACGTTTAACATTTAATTTTCAAAATATGTCCTAGTAAAAAGTGACCAAAATTCATTTTGAAATGTCAATTTTGAAAATTAAAATGAAAACTCTGATGGACGAATTATCCACACTTGGAATAAGCCCCTCTATTTGTAACTGGGTACTAGACTTTTTAACAAACAGACTGAGACCACAGTCCGTGAAGATCCACAACTTCTCCTCTTCCACCATTACCCTCAGCACTGGCTCTCCTCAAGGATGTGTGCTGAGCCCCCTTCTGTTCACTCTGCTCACATATGATTGTACAGCCACACATCCAGGCTGTCATATTGTTAAGTTTGCAGATGATACAGCGGTGGTGGGATGCATCACAAACAATGATGAGTCCAGCTACAGACAGGAGGTGGAACACCTGGAGAGCTGGTGCAAAGAGAATAATCTTCACATGAATGTGAAGAAGACAAAGGAGATGATTGTGGACTTCAGAAGGAACAAACACACCCACCCCACTGAACATAAGTGGATCTGCAGTGGAAGTGGTCTCCAGCTACAAATACTTGGGTGTACACATGAATGATAACCTCAGCTGGAGCAACAACACCACCAGCCTGATCAAGAAAGGTCATCAGAGACTCTACTTCCTCAGACGGCTGAGACGAGCTGGTCTGAGCAGCCCAGTCCTCACCTCGTTCTACAGGTGTGCAGTGGAGAGCATCCTGTGCTCCAGCATCAACGTGTGGCATGGAGGCTGCACAGTTGCAGAGAGGAAAGCTCTACAGAGAGTGGTGAAGGCTGCACAGAAGTCTGTTGGAGTCAGTCTCCCCACCATCACAGACATTTACACCTCCAGATGCAGGAAGAGAGCCACCTGCATCATGAAAGACCTCACTCACCCAGCACACTCACTCTTTGCCCCACTCCCCTCAGGACGGAGGTTGAGGAGCATCAAATGTAGAACCACTAGACTGAGGAACAGCTTCTACCCTGAGGCTGTTAGACTCATGAATAAATAAATAATAAGAATAAACACTGTGAAATATCACATCATGTTGCTGCTGATCTGTTTCATGTTGCTGCTGATCTGTTTCATGTTGTGCTGATCTGTTTCATGTTGCTGCTTATCTATTTCATGTTGCTGCTTATCTATTTCATGTTGCTGCTGATCTATTTCATGTTGCTGCTGATCGGTTTTATGTTGCTGCTGATCTGTTTTATGTTGCTGCTGATTTGTTTCATGTTGCTGCTGATCTGTTTCATGTTGCTACTGATCTGTTTCATGTTGCTGCTGTTTATCTGTTTCATGTTGCTGCTGATCTGTTTCATGTTGCTACTGATCTGTTTCATGTTGCTGCTGATCTGTTTCATGTTGCTGCTGATCTGTTTCATGTTGCTGCTGATCTGTTTCATGTTGCTGCTGATCTGTTTCATGTTGCTGCTGATCTGTTTCATGTTGCTGCTGATCTGTTTCATGTTGCTGCTGATCTGTTTCATGTTGCTGCTGATCTGTTTCATGTTGCTGCTGATCTGTTTCATGTTGCTGCTGATCTGTTTCATGTTGCTGCTGATCTGTTTCATGTTGCTGCTGATCTGTTTCATGTTGCTGCTGATCTGTTTCATGTTGCTGCTGATCTGTTTCATGTTGCTGCTGATCTGTTTCATGTTGCTGCTGATCTGTTTCATGTTGCTGCTGATCTGTTTCATGTTGCTGCTGATCTGTTTCATGTTGCTGCTGATCTGTTTCATGTTGCTGCTGATCTGTTTCATGTTGCTGCTGATCTGTTTCATGTTGCTGCTGATCTGTTTCATGTTGCTGCTGATCTGTTTCATGTTGCTGCTGATCTGTTTCATGTTGCTGCTGATCTGTTTCATGTTGCTGCTGATCTGTTTCATGTTGCTGCTGATCTGTTTCATGTTGCTGCTGATCTGTTTCATGTTGCTGCTGATCTGTTTCATGTTGCTGCTGATCTGTTTCATGTTGCTGCTGATCTGTTTCATGTTGCTGCTGATCTGTTTCATGTTGCTGCTGATCTGTTTCATGTTGCTGCTGATCTGTTTCATGTTGCTGCTGATCTGTTTCATGTTGCTGCTGATCTGTTTCATGTTGCTGCTGATCTGTTTCATGTTGCTGCTGATCTGTTTCATGTTGCTGCTGATCTGTTTCATGTTGCTGCTGATCTGTTTCATGTTGCTGCTGATCTGTTTCATGTTGCTGCTGATCTGTTTCATGTTGCTGCTGATCTGTTTCATGTTGCTGCTGATCTGTTTCATGTTGCTGCTGATCTGTTTCATGTTGCTGCTGATCTGTTTCATGTTGCTGCTGATCTGTTTCATGTTGCTGCTGATCTGTTTCATGTTGCTGCTGATCTGTTTCATGTTGCTGCTGATCTGTTTCATGTTGCTGCTGATCTGTTTCATGTTGCTGCTGATCTGTTTCATGTTGCTGCTGATCTGTTTCATGTTGCTGCTGATCTGTTTCATGTTGCTGCTGATCTGTTTCATGTTGCTGCTGATCTGTTTCATGTTGCTGCTGATCTGTTTCATGTTGCTGCTGATCTGTTTCATGTTGCTGCTGATCTGTTTCATGTTGCTGCTGATCTGTTTCATGTTGCTGCTGATCTGTTTCATGTTGCTGCTGATCTGTTTCATGTTGCTGCTGATCTGTTTCATGTTGCTGCTGATCTGTTTCATGTTGCTGCTGATCTGTTTCATGTTGCTGCTGATCTGTTTCATGTTGCTGCTGATCTGTTTCATGTTGCTGCTGATCTGTTTCATGTTGCTGCTGATCTGTTTCATGTTGCTGCTGATCTGTTTCATGTTGCTGCTGATCTGTTTCATGTTGCTGCTGATCTGTTTCATGTTGCTGCTGATCTGTTTCATGTTGCTGCTGATCTGTTTCATGTTGCTGCTGATCTGTTTCATGTTGCTGCTGATCTGTTTCATGTTGCTGCTGATCTGTTTCATGTTGCTGCTGATCTGTTTCATGTTGCTGCTGATCTGTTTCATGTTGCTGCTGATCTGTTTCATGTTGCTGCTGATCTGTTTCATGTTGCTGCTGATCTGTTTCATGTTGCTGCTGATCTGTTTCATGTTGCTGCTGATCTGTTTCATGTTGCTGCTGATCTGTTTCATGTTGCTGCTGATCTGTTTCATGTTGCTGCTGATCTGTTTCATGTTGCTGCTGATCTGTTTCATGTTGCTGTGTTCATTCGTGTTCATCTGCTCATACAGACTCATGTTCGTGCTGCTGTTTGGAATAGTGTTTTTCTATGATATTAGTGCTTAGTGTATTTTTAGTTGATGTTTTTCTTAGTTCATATCTTAGATGTTATTACTGTTTTTCTTTTACTTTTTATTGTTGGATGTAACTGGAACCCTGTGTACATAATCTCATTTCATCACATGTACCACATGTGGTGGAACGACAATAAAGATTCTCTGACTCTGAAATGGAGTGTGGCAAAATGGAAGACTGTTCTGTGTCAGATGAGTCACGATTTGAAGTTCTTTATGGAACACTGGGACGCCATGTCATCCGGACCAGAGAGGACAAGGATAGCCCAAGTTGTTATCAACGCTCCGTTCAGAAGCCTGCATCACTGATGGTATGGGGTTGCATGAGCGCTTGTGGCATGGGCAGCTTGCATGTCTGGAAAGGCACCATTAATGCAGAGAACTATGTTCAGGTTCTAGAACAACATATGCTCCATCTAGACGTCATCTCTTTCAGGGAAGACCCTGCATTTTTCAACAAGATAATGCCAGACCACATTCTGCAGCAATCACAACATCATGGCTACGTAGGAGAAGGATCCGGTACTGAAATGTCCAGCCTGCAGTCCAGATCTTTCACCTATAGAGAACATTTGGTGCATCATAAAGAGGAAGGTGCGACAAAGAAGGCCCAAGACGATTGAACAGTTAGAGGCCTGTATTAGACATGAATGTAGAGCATTCCTATTTCTAAACTTGAGAAACTGGTCTCCTCTGTCCCCAGACGTCTGTTGAGTGTTGGAAGAAGAAGGGGGGATGCCACACAGTGGTAAAAATGGACTTGTCCCAACTTTTTGGGGATTTGTTGACACCATGAAATTTTGAAACAACATTTTTTTCTCTTAAAAAGAAACATTCTCTCAGTTTAAACTTTTCTCTGTGATTTGTGATCTATTCTGAATAAAATATTAGATGTTGGCACCTCCACATCATTGCATTCAGTTTTTATTCACAATTTGTTTAGTGTCACAACTTTTTTTGGAATCTGGTTTGTACATTATATAAATTGTAAAGAGAGTGGATTTTAAAACTGAGCCTTGTTGCACACCATTATTTCATGATTTTCTCCCTCTTTCTGTTTTCTTTGTGTGCATCCAGATTGCCGAACACTATGGCTCAGAACCTGTCTGTCCCCCTGGCGTTTGTTGCCCTGCTTCATCTGGCCAATGAAAAGGTGAATGTCTTTTAAACACATTTATTTCATTTCATTTATTTGTTTCTATAGCACTTTACACATCCACGGTGATGGTGACCAAAGTGCTGAAAGGAGACCAAATATTGGTTTTATAAATTTTTATGGTATGTCTGTGGGCTATCCAGACCATGTTCATTCAATTTAATACACAAAATAATTCTTAGATAATAAAATATCCCCTTTCTAGTTCTGCCTTTTCTCACTTCCGTTCTGAACGACAGGTTTATGATAATGAGCTCTGAAGGCCACGCCCTTCAAAAATCTGTTTACATTAACTCCGCCCTCCAAAGGGTTTACGTTAGCATTTCATGCACTTTAGAAATGGCTAGTGCTAGCTTAAGATAACTTACCGAAAGCTGTATGCGCGCGCCGCCATTTGCTGCACCTGTTAGCATTAGCCCACCCGAATCCGAGGCTAATGTTAGCTCGTTCCTCATCCGCCCCCTTAGCTCCGCTTAGCTCCGCTCGTTGCATGCGGCGCTTTGGAAGCGATCGCAGACACATACCGCCGGTACACAAAGTTCACCGAGTGTTTCCAGATAATTTATCCGTATGAGGCAACCTCTGATCGGACAAACAACCCTCAAAAGCTAGCAGCTCCCGGCGGCAGATGGTCCCTTCGCCGGCATGTCTAATCCCCGCCCGCTTTGCTCCGCTCGTTGCATGGTCAGGCAGCGGTGACCTGCTCGTTTTATGTCTGCCGGCTGCTCGTTGGGAGCGATCGCTAATGTGTGCTGAGCCCCCTTCTATTCACCCTGCTAACACACGACTGCACACCATCGTACAGCTCCAACCACTTCATCAAGTTTGCGGACGACACAACAGTGGTAGGTCTCATCAGCAACAACGATGAGACGGACTACAGGAACGAGGTGAGCCGCCTGGCCTTGTGGTGCGGACACAACAATCTCACTCTCAACGTGGAGAAGACAAAGGAGATTGTCGTGGACTTCAGGAAGAGGGATGCACAACATGCCCCTCTGACCATCAACAGCACCGCAGTGGAGAGAGTGGACAGCACCAAGTTCCTGGGAGTGCACGTCTCAAAGGACCTGTCCTGGAGCAGGAACACTGCAGCACTGGCGAAGAAGGCTCACCAGCGCCTCTACTTTCTCCGCAAGCTGAAAAGGGCTGGAGCTTCAACCTCCATCATGTGCACCTTCTACAGAGGTGCCATAGAAAGTGTCCTGACCAGCTGCATCACTGTGTGGTTTGGTGCATGCACTGCATCCTGCCGCAAGAGCCTCCAGCGCATCGTGAAAGCAGCTGAGAAGATCGTCGGCACCTCCTTGCCCTCACTGCAGGACTTACACAGCAAACGCCTCACTCGGAAAGCCCACCGCATGGCAGGTGATCCCACACACCCACTACACAGCCGCTTTAGACTGCTGCCATCAGGGAGGAGACTGAGGAGTCTCCAGGCTCGAACCAGCAGACTGAGAGACAGCTCTGTTCATCAGGCAGTCAGAATGCTAAACACTCTGCCTGCTCTGCCTCCCCTCCCATTTGAACTGCCTTAACACAAAAAACTTTCTCACACATTACCACTCAACACAAAGTTTTTAACACTGGACTCTGTGTCATCAAACGGGTTATTCACTAAACTCTCGGTCATGTGTTCATTCAGTTTGCACTACTTCTCATATTTGCACTAATGTTTGTATTACATTACTGCCTATAGTCATACTACTGTTTACATTCACTGTTTACATTTATTAATACTGTTTACATTTATTACTACTGCTTTACATTTATTACTACTGTTTACATTTACACTACTTTTATCTACACTACTGCAGATACATATACAGCATTCTCTGACTAGCCTTATCTAAGGATGCCAAATGTGCCTTATGTGCCTCACTGCATATGCCACTTTGCCTCTATACCAACATCAACTACCTCATACATATACTGTGTACATTAACTTATATGCTGCTGTGCCACTCTTTGCAAATGTCAATGCTAGAACCTTCAGTTTATTTTATAGATATACTTTTTATACTTTTTATACTACTATGCAAAAACTCAGGACAGTATTACACTTTTATTATTTCATTTTATGCTTATGTTCATTGGGTGTTTGGTGTTTTAGGGGTGTTTGGTGTTTCAGTGTTGGTGTTAATTTTCATACTTTTATACTATTATGAAAAAACTCAGGACAGTGTTACACTTTTTTACTATTTTATGCTTATGTGTATTAAATGTTTTAGTGTTTAGTGTTTAGATGGTTACTGTTGCACCGAGGGACTGAGAGAAATGCAATTTCGGTCCTGTGTATGTCCTGTACATATTGCAGTTCTGACAATAAAGTTGACTTTGACTTTGACTTTGACTAATAAGCTAAAAATTGAACTAAAACGTAAAAACAACAATTATACTTTATTTATAAAGCCATTTAAAACGACCACAGCTGCAACAAAGTGCTGTACACATGAAATTAAGAACATTTAAACAAAAGATGAGATGAAATCAGGAAAAACAACTGTCACGTCTTTTATACTGAAGTGGGTTGAGCCTAACCAGGGGTTGCCAGGTGAGGGGCTGGACTCAGGTTTGGGGTGGGTTGTGGCTGCGGCTTGTGACGTCACAAGCCGCAGGATTTGAAAACGAGACATTCATATCCCTGAAAAATAAATCTACTTAGAGTAAATCAAGTCAAAGTCAACTTTATTGTCAGAACTGCAATATGTACAGGACATACACAGGATTGAAATTGCGTTTCTCTCAGTCCCTCGGTGCAACAGTAACCATTTAAACACTGAAACATTTAATAAACATAAGCATAAAATAGTAAAAGTGTAACACTGTCCTGAGTTTTTGCATAGTAGTATAAAAGTATGAAAATTTACACCAACACTAAAACACTAAACATTTAATGAACATAAGCATAAAATGAAATAATAAAAGTGTAATACTGTCCTGAGTTTTTGCATAGTAGTATAAAAAGTATAAAAAGTATATCTATAAAATAAACTGAAGGTTCTAGCATTGACATTTGCAAAGAGTGGCAAAGCAGCATATGAGTTAATGTACACAGTATATGTATGAGGTAGTTGATGTTGGTATAGAGGCAAACATTTCCAAAATGGCCACTAAACTCAAACTGAAGCTAGGTTTCTTCTTCAGAAACAAATCCTGCTTCTCATGCAAAGCCAGGAGAACATTAGTAGCTGCAACATTCATGCCAATACTAGATTATGGTGACGTGCTGTACATGAGTGCTGCATCAAAATACCTACAGTCCTTAGACTCCATTTACCACGGTGCCCTTCGGTTCATTACTGACTCCAGTTATCACACTCATCACTGTGAGCTTTACGTCAAATCTGGCTGGTCATCTCTCAGCACTCGCAGATACACTCACTGGATATCCTTCATCTACAAGACCCTCCTAAACCTAGTCCCGTCATACCTCACCTCCTTAATACAAACATCACACAGTCATTACTCCCTGCGCTCTAACGATTTAGTCCTCCTGTCAGTTCCTCCTGTCAGAACTGAACTAGGAAAAAGAGTTCAGCTTCGCCGTCCCCTCAGCCTGGAACAACTTACAGAAAGATCTGAAACTATCAACATTCATCTCTCCTGGATCCTTTATGTCAACCGTAGTAGAAAATGTCATCAAGAAACTTGACCATTGCAGATGTTTCTAACCATTACTTATCCAATATACATGTCATTGTTGATTTTTTTAACTTTATTTACCCAACCGAGGTCTGTCTGCTTGTTTTGTATATAATGTATATAGAAATCTGTCATATCCTGTTGGTTTTGAACTGTCAACATCTGTTTACTGTGATTGTAGTTTTCTTTATTTTCTTTTGATAAGTGCAAATGCCTATTGCCAATGTGACGTGTGCTGCTGACCACTTGACCAGGTCACCCTTGTAAAAGAGATCTCGATTTCAACGGGCTCTACCTGGTTAAATAAAGGTGATTGATTGATTGATTGATTGATTGATTGAAGTGGCATATGCAGTAAGGCACATTGGGCATCCTTAAATAAGGTTAGTCAGAGAATACTGTATATGTATCAGCAGTAGTGTAGATGTAGATATAAAAGTAGTGTGAATGCAGAGGTGGGTAGAGTATTCAAAATTTTTACTCAAGTAAAAGTATTGTTACTTGAACCAAATATTACTCAAGTAAAAGTAGTGAGTAGACATCCAAAAATTTACTTGAGTAAAAGTAATAAATTACTTTGATTATAACCTACTCAAGTAGTGAGTAACTGCGGAGTACCATCTCGTTTCATTAAATTATAACATGCAAATGTATTTACAAGGAAACATAACTTTTAATGAGACTGAACATACATTGTTATAAATAAAAACACAAAGGCAATACTAGCCAAAAGGATTTAGAAATAAACCACTTATCTTTTACATTGTTATAAATAAAAAATAAATAAAAAACATAAAGGCAACTGTAGCCAAAATAATTCAGCTAAATACTGTATTAATAAACTTGACTTTCTGCAAAACTTTGTTTCTACCAGTTGAAACTCATTTTCTTACATTTTGACATCCTATAAACAGAACTAACTGTTTGAAGGCTGAAATACAGCTGAGCGTCCTCAGATACGCCACTCTACGCGCGCATTTTGTGCGCATGTGTTTTGCTGCTATACTTCAGAAACTATCAGCTTTCAAACGCTCACGTTCTCCTTGTTGTAATATGAGCAGCTGCGCACGGAGGGGACTCAACTGAGCTCGCTGATTGGTCACTTGCTGACACGCCTACTGAAATGATTGACAGCTTTCAGTCAGCTCAAAGTGAAACCTCGAGAATGCATCATGAGCAGCTCGCTCAGACTTCTGCGGTGTTCTGATACGGTGTTTCTACTATATATGTTATAAAAAGTTCTCTCAGAAATAAAAATAATAACAGGGAGCGCTTTTCCTGCAGCACACAGTCCACCAGGGAATATTTAAAACATTGCGCACCCAGGTAGGACCTGAATTCATTCATTTCAATCATCGAGTGAACGGAGGAAGAAGCAGTTACTTGACTTTAGGCAAAAAAACAAAAGAAAAGGCCCGATCAGCGATAAAGAAGGAGAATTTATTTCATTTGTGTTGCATACAAAACAGTCCGGCGCCGGGAAGTTTATGGTCAGACACCGCGTATCGCGGACGTAAAAAAAAAAAGCTTTGTGCGTACATGCCCTGAGGGGCTACGCGGGGCTACGCTTTTGCCTTGACGTACGTACGCTGCGTATAGGCGTACCGTGAGGACGCTCGAGTGTATCTCGGCCTTAAGTATAAACTGAAACACAGTCCTACACATCAAGCAAAGGACTACCGGCATGTATTCCTGAACTTAATCAGTAGAACAACTGACAACATAAACTCAGTGAAACATTATTCAATAATATGACTGTTGAGCTTGAAGAGTAGCTGGCTCTCAAGGTTTTTGCAGTGAAGCTGTGATCTCTTAGCAGTTAAAAGGAGTCCTGCATGAATAACTCGCGGGGGAGATAGTGGGGGCAGCACCTAATTGTTATTAGTTCCACAGCAGCTGTGCATAAGCGTCTGATAGCAGTGCAATTAAAGCACCAGTCCATACTCGCGTACACACAAACACCGCTGCCTCGTGTTTTCCCCGTAGTCTCGGTGCAACGATCCGCTCTGAAAAAGAGTGTCATCTTATATGTCACAGGGCTGGCCAAACTACGAAAAAAGGTGTAACTTAAAGTCCTGAAAATATTAGGGGTGTAACGGTACGCTAAAATCACATTTCGGTTCGGTTCAATTACAAGGAGGGCTCGGTTCGGTTTATTTTCCGTGCAAAACATAATAACAATAAAGACAAAATAAAGACTTACAAAATGTTTATTTTGAAAATATGCCAAAAATACGATTGTATAAAAATAAATAAAAGTGACCCATTTGGATGATATTTTAAATAAACAGCATTTTTTACAATAAATAAACTAACGATAATAAAAATCTTAATTCATTCAACCTTTATTTATATAGGTTAGCCTCGTTGAGCCACGGGGACTCATTCACAAGAGGGACCTGTCTCACTCACATCCAGGGTCAATTTAGAGTTACCAATCAGCCTAACATGCATATTTTTGGACTGCGGGAGGAAACCGGAGCACCCGGAGAAAACCCACGCATGCACGGAGAGAACATGCAAACTCCATCCAGAAAGGCCCCCGGACCGGGATTTGAACCGGAGACCAGCTCGCTGAGAGGCGGCAGCTCTACCAGTTGTGCCACCATGCTGCCCGTGTATTTATTAATAAATACAGTAACAGTCAGAACCAGAAGAATAAGCAGCAACAGAGTGTTTACAATCTAAATAATCAAGTTTAAAGTTTTTGTCCAAAAAGACCAACTTGTCCACATTTTCTGCTAAAAGCACAGATCTGGTTGCAGTGAATATCTCAAGTGGTGAGAAAATAATCTCAATAACAACAGTAGCAGCAGTGTCTGTATTTGTCCTCATTACTCACAACAACCTCTTGGACCTGCTCCCCCAGGTGGGACAGGTCCCTGGAAAAGTTCAGAGTTCAGTCATCACACACTTCTTAGCTGAAGGTAATGTCTGGTGGATGTCCCTGAAGAGGAAGAAGTCAGCTGCTGTATCTCTGTCCTAGACTGGAAATAAAACACAAAGAGGTTAAAAAAAAAAGTTAATAAGATTACAACTTTAAATTTAAAAAAGATTAATTAGATATTAATAATAATAAAAGAACAATACCTCTTGAACGGTTGTTATGAGCTGGGGGAATCTCTCGGTCATCATCATCAGGGCAGGGCTTTAATCAGCTCCAGGGCTTGTTGACAATATCAGTTTTAACTTTTTCATAAAGTGATTAACTTTTTGGCTTAAGTGTTGACATGAGGGATGTCTCATAGTGACGCTCAAGAACTTTAGAGCTGGCGTGTAAAAAAAAAAAAAACTTTAAAGCTGGCGAATCAAAAACATTCCGACACAGATTCAGAGATTTAAAAACTCATACAGCTTGTGTTATTGCTCTGGACCGCTCTGAATTACCTGAAGAAGTTGTTTAAAAGCAGTTGCTGTTAGCGCTGTTTGCTACAAGTTGCTTTTCTTCGTTCACATAGTTTCAAGCGCGTTCACGTTAGACGTGTTGCTGCTGCAGATCCAGTCTTGTGAAACAACGTCCACACAGCTTTGGATGTGTGCTCGTCTTTTAACAAGAAAGCCATAACATTCCCAAACAACGAGATGCATGCTAGGTGGCTAATGTTATGCGTGCTGCGCGTGCTGCAATAGCGCCGTGCTGAAACGCACCCAGGAAATTTAGTTCCGCGGCACACATTCTCCCGTTAATAAGTGAAAAAATAACCGAAACGGTACTCAGGTGGACCGAACCGAACGTGCCGTACCAAAACGGTTCAGTACACCCACGTGTACGTTACATCAGCGTTTCTCAAATAGTGGGGCGCGCCCCCCTGGGGGGGCGCAGTGCGATGCCAAGGGGGGCTCGTGTCGTGTGACCCAGTTTTGCACATTTTAAAAGTAAAATGGTAAGTGTAATTACACATCCGCGACAGTAGGGGCAGTGGCGCTATTATTGTCAGACTGAGCGCGCGGAATAGTTTTTTCACAGAGCAAGAAGCCACACAGCGAATGAGAAGTTTTAGAAAGTGTAGCGAAGTTATAGCATGGAGAAATATTTAACAGGGATGAAAAGAAAGGCGAAGACAGACGAAGATAATGAGAAAGCAGGTCCCCAGAAATCTAAGACGAGGAAATATGACTAAGCATATTTAGCGCTTGGCTTCACTGTGACGAAGGTGGGAGATGAGGAAAGACCGGTGTGTCTGTTGCAGAGATGCTCACAAGTCATTTTTTGCAAGTCCAAGTCAAGTCTCAAGTCTCTGATCTCAAGTCCAAGTCAAGTCCAAGTCAAGTCCCTAATATTTGAGTGACACCGTGAATGAATGTATGCTATTCATTCGCAAACAATGGACATTAAATGTCTCTCCTTTTAAAAATATCCAGGTTAACATTAGATTAACACACTGACGCTAAGCTTGTTTGTAGCAGCTGCTAACAACCTTTTAGGCAGTGACTGACTACACGTTACAGCTTATTTTTATCTGAATGTAGAGGCCAAAACATTACATTAAATGTCTCTCCTCAATTCAATTCAGTTCAGTTTATTTATACTGTATAGCTCCAAGTCACAAGTTGTCTCAGGGCACTGAACAGAAACAATCAAATGTAAAAATAATAAGTTAACAGAAACTTTAATATAAAAATAATGGTAACACTATTTATCTGAGGAGACTGCTTTGAGTTTAACTCCATGTTATAAAAAAGCTACAGTAGTTAGCCAGAGTTATTTCAGGATGAAATAATTTGAACTTCTGTTTGAATTTAATGCTATGAACTTTTTCCTTTTTGTTACATTTACTATGAATTTCTCACAGGGCAGAGAGCCAACATGGAGGACTCACAAACATATACAGTTATTATTATTATTATACAGTACAAATAATATTGTCCAGTGTCTGATGCTGCAGTCATGTTACTGAGCTCCCACTGATGGGCTAACCTGGTTCCACCAGCAGCAGGATCTTCAGACAGAACAGCTGGTGGGATGTCCTGGTATCTGCAGCCCTCTCTCCATTTGTTTCTTCATGGACATGGAGCTGTGAAATTATGTTGTGCCCTTTCCTCAGCAAAACGCTCCTCCAGTGGAGACTTTCTGGACAGACTGCAGGGAGGTTCCTAAACAAACAACAGGTTTATCAGTATTATCAGTAAAAAGAGATTATTAAATCATTTTTAAGACTGAGAATGTATACAATTATTAGCTCTGTTGTTATTGCCTAACTAACCTATTCAATAATTCTTCAAACTGTGACATTCACTCATAATGGAATGAAAGAGAACATAAACAGAAATTATATAATAATGAAAACTAGAGACATTAAAACATTTTAAAAGACACAGAGAACTTTAAATGGATTAAGAATGTTAATAAGTGTTGGATTTGAGTGCAATGTGCAATCCATGGTTGAATTCACATCTGAAAAGGGATGCAACCTTTTCACAACATATGCTGTAACTGTTCTGTGGCACTCTTCATTCAGTTAACACTGACGTTTTTACCTTGGACAGTCACTGGTGAACTGAACACTGTGAAGCCATTTCAGGTCGTTTGTCTAAGAAAAAATACAAGCTAACGTTAGCATCGTGTGTATTTGAGCTGACTTACCGCTTTAAGCGGAGTATAACTTGTTAGCTGCCTTAATGTTGGTATGAGATGTAGTTTATAGTTTATTTATTTACCTGATGGAGTCGAAGAGGTAGCGATTAGCGAAAAGTTCGGCGGAGCGTTTTGCAGACGGACTACTCTGTACTTCCGGTCGGATACGAAGCAAAAATAATCCGGTGGAGTACGTCAAAGACGGGACACTATTTTACTTCTCCACCCTCCTTTGCATGATAGAAAATTATTGCAAGTGCTGCACTGACCTGACTGGTCATTTTATTAAATTAGTACGCTATCGATAGCAGATGCACACTTCCGGTGGATTCTTCTTCGTTGGTTTTCGGTGGCGGCTACTTCCGGTTGGCTAACTAGCATCGAACATAGGAATCGCAAATTAATATTTTGAACGATTTCGGGAAAACCGCACAGTTAGTCCCGGTTCAGAACAATTCTCGATGCTCACGAGTCTCAAATGGCGAGTCCGAGTCGAGTTGGAAGTCTTTTGAATGCAAGTCCGAGTCGAGTTGGAAGTCTTTTGAATGCAAGTGAATGCAAGTCCGAGTCGAGTCTGAAGTCTCTGTTTTTGCGACTTAAGTGCGACTCGAGTCCGAGTCCCAAACTCGAGTCCCCATCTCTGGTCTGTTGTGTCCTAAAATGTTAGCAACGGACAGCATGAAGCCTAATAAATTAAGACGTCACTTAACCACATTACACCCCAATCACACTGATAAGCCGTTGGAGTTTTTTAATCGAAAACGTGATGAATATTGCCAACAATCATCCCGCTTTATGAACGCCACATCAGAAAACCAGCGAGCACTGTTAGCATCTTACAAGGTGGCGTACCAAATCGCTCAGTGTAAAAAACCGCACACCATAGCAGAGGAGCTGATACTACCTGCAGCGTTAGACATGGTGTCAGTCATGCTGGATGACAAAAGTGCAGCAAAATTAAAAACTATCCCTCTGTCGAATGACACTGTTGCCAGACGAATAAATGACATAGCTAATGATCTTCAAGAACAGCTGGTAGATAAACTCAAAGACAAACGTTTTGCCCTACAATTTGATGAAGCAACTGACAGCAACAAAGACTGCTTGTTTGTGTCATTTGTGTCATTTTGAAATGACAAACTCCCTGTGTGAGGATCTACTTTTTTGTAAATATGTAAAAAACAGAGCCACAGCTGAAGAGCTATTCAAAATCCTAGACTGCTTCCTGACTGAGAATGGGCTAAAATGGGAGAACTGCATCGGAGTTTGCAGTGATGGTAGGGCTGGACGATATGGCCAAAAAATTTATCACAATATAGTTCTTAATTTCGGTCGATAACGATATAATTCGAAATCAATATAAACAATATAAAAGCCTTAAAAAAAACTAAACTATACAAATAAATTAATGTTCACCTTGTATTTGTATTTAGCCTCCAAAAAGATGGAAATCACCATCAAATAAACATAAAATTCTCAACCCATTAATTCTCAGTCAGGTCATCTGGACAGTTTCTTTTTCATAGACACATTTCACCCTCCATCCTCCATCCAGTTTCTATAAAAAAGAAACTGTCCAGATGACCTGACTGAGAATTATTGGATTTGGTACCTGGATTATTGAGCTTGAACTTTCTTGCCATAAAATTCTCAACTGTGTCAATATTAATAGTTTTAACTTTAAACAACAACTTTAAAATTTACAGCACTGACATTCATAGTTAATTAAATAAAACTTTTGGGTGTTGTTATTGATGAGAAGCTGACATAGAAATCTCATGGAAATTACTTAAGAATAAAAATAACAAAATCAATTGCATTACTGTATAAAGTAAAATAGTTTTTGAATGACAAAGTTTTGAATATATTGTAGGTAACCCCCGACCTACGACCCCATCGACCTGCGAACCACGGGACTTACGAACATATCATATTTAATAAAAATATGAATTAAAAAAAAAAAAAAAAATTTTTTTTTTTTTTTTTTGTGTTTAAATGTTCTTAATTTCATGTGTACATCACTTTGTTGCAGCTCTGGTTGTTTTAAAGGCTTTATAAATAATAATTATGATAAAAAAGATCATTTCTGATCATTTTTGAGCAATTTTTGAGCAATTTTGGGAAACAGGAAGTAGGTCTTCAGTTTACACGGTCACAAATTAATGTAGAACACCGGACGCTATTTAAGGTTCAGTCACTGGGGTCTCCGGTCACAAATTAATGTAGAACACCGGACCGGACGCCATCTTAGGTTAGCTGCCGAGAGCTGGACGAAGACTGGTGACCAGGATGGCTTCATATGGATTAATTACTAGCTGGAAACGTCTCTGTGAACTTTGTGGATGTCTCAGGCAGCGGATTTATCGCCGATCGTGCCAGGCCGCCGTGCGAACACCTCCGGCCGGCCTGGCTACACCTCCGGCCTGGCTAGCTCCAGAGCTAACACTGGAGCTAACACGGGAGCCGGCCTTTTGAACACTGGTGACCAGGATCGCATCATGTGGATTAATTACTAGCTGGAATAGCTCTGTGGACGTCTCAGGCTGGAGCAGCGGCTGGAGCAGCAGAAGCTGCAGATTGATCGCGCCGCCGCTCCAACACTAGCTCATGGCTTGGCTAGCAGAAGCTAGCCAGCTAGCTAACACAGGCCTGGAGCAGCTGCGGTGGCGCGCTGCTCGGCCCGACAACAATCAACGCATGGCAACCTAAGATGTCGGCTTTGACCATCTCAAAGTAAGAAAATATATTTTTATTTATTCTGTAAATGTGAATAGCAATGTTTAACATTACAGTACACTACTTTACATGCTTAAATGTGTGCGCGCGCTCCGTTAGCATGATAAATAAAGGTTGAATGAATGAATGAATGAATAATTTTTTTTTTTAAATATAATTTTCACCCCCTACCTACGAACGGATCGAGCTGCGAACGGTTCTTAGGTCCCAAACTCGTACGTAGGTCGGGGGTTCCCTGTATAATGTAATGGTTGTTCCATATTTAATCTGTTGTATTGAAGTTTGGGGAAAAGCATGCAAAACTATTACAAAATCTGTTTTTATTTGATAAAAAAGAGCTATAAGAATTATTTGTAGGAAGTGCTATGGTCACCCAACAAATATTTCATCAATTGAAATTATTAAAATGTTATGATTTGGTTGAACACAGTATTTTACAAGTCATGTATAAAACTTTTAAAAAAATTACCCCCAAATATTCAATTAAAATTTGTTAAAGTTATTAAACCCTGGAGGGAATGTAAATGTTTGTAAAATCTTCATTTAGAACTAGTGTGAAGGAGCTGAGTTGTAAATCAGGAAACAGGATTGTGTTGACTTGATTTCACCATAAACATTTCTAAAACTATATATTTTAAAAGATTATTAAATCATAGTTGTTGGGAAGGTGTGGTGCAGAAGTGAAGGTTGTGTTTGTAGTTATTTTGTATTTTTTTAAACAAGGGGCAGATATAACACTATTTTCGTCTTTCTGCACCTTTTCATTCAGTGTTTTTTTGTTGTTGTTATTTTAACTTGAATTAAAAAAACATGCAACGCTGGGGGGTGTTTGTTTCAGTACGTCGTAGATTCAGGGACACGTTGGCTCAAACTTTATTGTTCGTCATCTTCTGACTCTCATCATATTCTATCGAGTGGAAACTCTTCGGATTAAACAAGTTAGATGTTTCCACCGCTACTTAGAACGACTCTCCGTCACGTTTTGAAAAATAAAGAAACTGACCGAGTAGGACTCGCTGCAGAAGAAACCTGCAGTTTAACAAAACCGAACTACGTCCACACCGACGAATTAGTCTTTCCTCTCATCAGTGATGTCATCTCTTTCTCTTCACTTGTGAAACTTTGTTCAGTCACATTCTGACGGTCCTGAGCACTCGTTTTGAAGCGAAAACTCAACGCGCTTTGGAGACTAAATAAGCCTTTAGCCTGCTACGAGCTCTACCGCTAACGTCTGTTGCTGGACTGAGCGTTGCGTAACAACAACGTCACCCCGCACGTTTTGTGTCACAGCTTTTTCTGTCCGGGCGGGTTGTTGAAGCAGCCGCTTCAGCCCGAACAGAAAAAGAAAAACGTCAGTGAAACATTATAAAATCCTATCGAAATATCGAAAATATGCTTAAACTTCATATCATCGTTATTGAATAAAAGTATATCGCGATATTTATCATTATTGAATTATTGTCCAGCACTATGTTATGGGCTATTTGTTGATCAGACGAGCGGAGAGTGAGGCGCGGAGGATCAGGATCGTCACTGTTTGGTGCCTGTTTCACACTGTTGTGGGCTGTTTGTGGATCAGACGAGCGGAGAGTGAGGCGCGGAGGATCAGGATCTTCACTGTTTGGTGCCTGTTTCACACTGTTGTGGGCTGTTTGTGGATCAGATGAGCAGAGAGTGAAAGATCAGATGAGCAGAGAGTGAAGCGCAGAGGATCAGGATCTTCGCTGTTTGGTACCTGTTTCACACTGTTGTGGGCTGTTTGTGGATCAGACGAGCGGAGAGTGAGGCGCGGAGGATCAGGATCGTCGCTGTTTGGTGCCTGTTTCACACCGTTGTGAACTGTTGTGAGGTGTTTGTGGATCAGACGAGCAGAAAGTGAAATGCGGAGGATCAGGATCGTCACTGTTTGGTGCCTGTTTCACACTGTTGGGAGCTGTTTGTGGATCAGTGACGTGTGCCGATGAGGATCAGGAGCTGCTGTCGCTGTTGTTTGGTGCTGTTCACGCTGTTGTTCCTTTGCTGTCCTGATACAGGCTACAATCATGCCTTTAATTTTAGGAGGCTTTTCTGGCAGCTCACTCTGCTGTTTGGTGCAAATTGCTTGTTTCTACCCGTTGATTCAGGATCCAGCTTGTGTTTACCAGGGCCATATCCATTCATATTCACAGGGGGGCTGGATCCCTCCTCACACAAACTGTAGTTGGGCCTCCACAACGGAACTGTTTGCCCACTTAATTTGTGACGCTTTATGTTCTGAGTCTTTTTTACATCATTCATATTACTGTCATTATTTTCAGTTCTCAGACTACATGGAATCACTGAATCTTACCAACACATCTGGATCTGCCCATCACTGCAACTTTCATTGTTTTTGGGTTCTGAATGATCGTGTCTTCATTAATGTTTCTCATGGTTCAATTATGGGGGCAAAATGTCACACTGTTAACTCCTGTAATTACACATCAGTGACAAAGAAGTCAAGCAAATGTCTGATATTAATGTTGTTATTGATCTCAGGGGATTCAGCCAAACCTTGGTCCCATCATTAACTACAGTACACCTAATGAGTTTTAAAATATTTCAGGTCTCCGCTTCCTGCATGTAAACGCTCGTAGCCTTTTAAAAAAACTAGATGAATTGAAAATCCTAATTAGTTCTTCTGGGGTAGATGTGATCCTTATCTCTGAAACTTGGCTTAACAAATCTGTTCTGAAAAATGACCTGGTAATCAATGAATTCAAGATCTATTGTTGTGATCATAATAAAAGAGGAGGTGGAGTCGCTATTTACATCAGAGACTCCTTGGCTGCCAAGATTGCGTCTAAAAAAACAATTGCAAACCAGTTTGAGACTTTAGCTGTGAACATCAGTTTGAAGGGAGGTCAGATAGTAACTGTTGTAGGTTGTTATTGTCCCCCCTCCGCAATACTTGAGGCTCTGTCCTCCCTGACTGAATTCATAGGTAATTTAAAACACAATGAGATTGTTATGGCAGGATATTTCAACATTGATTGGAATAATTTGACCCCCCTCCGTGATAAATTCAAGGAATGTTGTCTTTCTCTCAATCTAACACAACTTATTGATTCTCCCACCAGACCAAACAAATACTGTCCCGAAAAATCTTCCACCTTAGATTTGTTTTTCACAAATGCACCTCACAAATTTCTTGGTATAGGTGTATTTGCTAACATTTTGAGTGATCATTCTGTAATAGCAGCTCTTAGATCCACTAAACTTCCACCTGCTAAGCCCAGAATAGTTCAAAAAAGGGATTTGAAACGTTTCTGTGAACAATCATTCCTCTGGGATCTATCCCACTTTGATTGGCAACGTATTCCATTAATCAACGACGTGAACACCGCTTGGAACTATTTTAATGACAGTTTCATTTACTTTGTAAATAAACACAACACTTTGTAAATAAACACATAATTTGTTAGGCTGATTGGTGACTCTAAATTGACCCTAGGTGTGAGTGTGAGAGTGGATGGTTGTTTGGTGTGAGTGAGACAGGTCCCTCTTGTAAATGAGTCCCCGTGACTCAACGAGGCTAGCCTGTATAAATAAAGGTTGAATGAAAAACACGCTCCTTTCCGGCAGTTCAGGATAAAGGGCCGTAACAGCCCCTGGTTTACTCCTGAACTAGCTGACCTCCTGCATAGGAGAGATCATCTCTGGGCCGCAGCAAGAAAATCACACTCAGACACTGATTGGCTGGATTTTCGGCAGCTGAGGAATAAATGCACAACTGCCATCAAAGCCGCAAAACGTAATTACTTCTTATCTCAGACCTCCAAAAATCTAAACAATCCAAAAAAATTCTGGAAAACCATCAAATCTCTCTCAAGCATCCCCCAATCATCTGACCTTCCATCACAACTTCTTGTTGACTCTGTTCCTGTGTCAAATAAGCACGAGATCCTGAACTGTTTCAACAAACATTTTGTTGCTTCTAGTTCATTATTTGATACAGTTTTAAATGGAAAATCATCCACTTCATCTAATAATCAAACTTCTACAAATCAAATCCCTCCTACAAGTCAATCCTCAGTTAATCACACCTTCTCTTTTTCTCCGTTCTCAGTCAGTGAGGTAAATAAACTGTTAAATGATCTTGATCCTAAAAAATCTGCTGGTCCAGATGAACTTCCACCTTATTTCTTAAGGCTGGCTGCTCATATCATTTCAGTCCCTGTGACCCACATCTTTAATCTGTCCATAAGCCAAAATTCCATTCCGGATGCTTGGAAAACAGCCTTTGTTCTTCCTTTGCTGAAGGGAGGTGACCCCACCTCACTAAACAACTATCGACCGATCTCTAAACTCTGCATTTTAGCCAAGGTTCTAGAAAAATTGATAAACTCTCAGATCAAAAATTATTTGGACTCATTTAACATCTTACCTCTCCATCAATCTGGTTTCAGGAAAAAACACAGCACAACAACTGCTTCTCTGAAGGTTCTTAATGACGTTGTTGAAGCATTGGATGCTAAGAATTATTGTGCTGCACTTTTCTTAGACCTGTCTAAAGCTTTTGACACAGTGGATCATAACATCTTGTGTCATAAGCTCTCAGAAATTGGGTTCTCTGATCACACCATTGGTTGGTTTTCTAATTATCTGTCCAATCAGATGCAATGTGTTCAGCACAACGGTACTTCGGTTAAAAATGGTGTACCACAAGGCTCAGTCTTAGGACCAACCCTCTTTACAATTTACATAGCTAATGTAGGTCAGAGCATCCCTGATGTATCCTTACATTTCTATGCTGATGACACAGTTGTCCCTCGGGGGGTTCTGTGGGGGGTACTCCGGGAGTATGGGGTACCAGGCCCTTTGATATGGGCTGTTAGGTCCCTGTACGACCGGTGTCAGAGCTTGGTCCGCATTGCCGGCAGTAAGTCAGGCTCGTTTCCAGTGAGAGTTGGACTCCGCCAAGGTTGCCCTTTGTCACCGATTCTGTTCATAACTTTTATGGACAGAATTTCTAGGCGCAGCCAAGGTGTTGAGAGGATCCGTTTTGGTGGCCTTAGAATCGCTTCTCTGTTTTTTGCAGATGATGTGGTCCTACTGGCTTCATCAGGTCGTGATCTACAGCTTTCGCTGGAGCGGTTTGCAGCCGAGTGTGATGCGGCCGGGATGAGGATCAGTTCCTCCAAATCCGAGGCCATGGTCTTGAGCCGGAAAAGGGTAGCATGCCTTCTCCGGGTCGGGGAGGCGGTCCTGCCCCAAGTGGAGGAGTTTAATGCCCCTTTTCCACCGGTCAGCTCAGGTCGGTTATTGCATAATATGTGCGTCTGCAGACACCCACTTTACACCATCTCCACCGGATATTCCAAGCTGCGCCGCGCCAGATTCCTGGTCTCATTTCTTTTAGGTGACGACCC
>JBBPBX010039149.1:0-30033 GCA_038048925.1 Garcialebias charrua
AGAGACAGACAACAGTAGTGGATTTCTGCAGACGGACACACTCTTCAATGCCTGGGAACAGCCAGGGGATGGACACACTGAGATGGTGACATCTTACAAGTACTTTGGATTTCAGCTGAACAACAATTTGAACTGAGCTCACAACACAGCTGCAGTATACAAAAAATCCCTTCCACCCCGCTTGGAAGGAAAAATTAACACCCACTATGTGCAATACTACTGTATTGCACATTTATATTTGGCTGTATTGTATTATATTTTGATCTACTTTGTAGTAACAATGTGCTGCTGTTCCCTACTTGCTGACAAGCTGCTGTAACTGTGAACTCACTTCTGGGAGATGAATAAAAGCTTATCTCACCTCATCTTATCTTAACATTTTGATTTGAATCATCCTTTGAAGATTTGCCTTTTGTGTTTCTTGTTTTGACACAGTATCTTGAAAATGAAAATTTGACTTATTGAGTGGTAAATCTTAAGAATTCATGACAGTCTTTTTTTCCATTTGATAGCAAGAATATTTCCTAAATAACCACCCATATAAGCAAACCCGTATAACAGCAAGTATGAAACAGCTAATTTAAATTATATTATGAACTTATTTGAAAGTTATTTAATGATAAAATGTCAGATCAAACATACCTGTAGATATTTTCTTACACCAAAATATATGCAATTAACATCCATCCATCCATTATCTTTACCCGCTTCTTCCTTTTCGGGTTGCGGGGGTCACTGGTGCCCATGTCCAGCAGTTACTGTGAGGCGGGGTACACTCTGGACAGGTTTCCAGTCCATCAGAAGGACACAGAGACGGAGACAAACAACCATTCACTCTTTCTCCCTCTCACCTAGAGACAATTTAGAGTTACCAATCAGTCTAACATGCATGTTTTTGGTCTGTGGGAGGAAACTGGAGAACCTGGAAAAGACCCACGCAGCATGGAGAGAACATGCAAACTCCACCCAGAATCCACTGAGTGGGATTTGAACTGGGGCGACCTGCAGCTCTATCAACTGTACCACCATGCTGCCCTCAATTAACATTTAAATTGTTACTATGACAAATGTGTGTTTTTTTTTAAGATATCCAAGTTTGTCTTTGATATGAACATCAGAGCAAAACTTTACTTGTATTCCAAAATTGTTGCAATTGACATACAAAAAATATATTTTCGGAAACAGACTTTATTCTGGGCAGCACGGTGGCATAACTGGTAGAGCTGCTGCCTCTCAGCGAGAAGGTTGCCAGTTCAAATCCCGGTCTGGACACCTTTTTGGGTGGAGTTTGCTTGTTCTCTCCGTGCATGTGTGGGTTTCCTCCAGGTACTCCAGTTTCCTCCCACATACCAAAAATATGCATGTTAGACTGATTGGTAACTCTAAATTGTCTCTAGGTGTGAGTGAGAGAGTGAATGGTTGTTTGTCTCTGTGTCCCTGTGATGGACTGGAGACCTGTCCAGGGTGTTCCCCGCCCCTCGCACAGTGACTGCTGGACATGGGCACCGGCGACCCCCGTGATCCAAAATGGAAGAAGCAGGTAATGGATGGATGGATGGATGGATGGACTTTAATCCAGTAAGTAATTAGCATAATGAAATTAGAAAGTGAAATTATAGTTGTCAATTTTTGGTGAAAAAGAAACCCTCACGTAGAAGAGTTTCTTAAATCTGGCAGCTATTCCTGCAGCTCTGTCAGTGTCTGAAAACACAACTCTGGTGGTGAACAAAGACATACTTCTCTTCTCTCTCTCTCTCTCTCTTTTTCTTAGAGAAGAGGAGGAGAGAGACGTGTCATGATAAACAATACAATCCTCTCGTCCCTCTCTTATCTGACCAAATGAGACATCAATTCACACAGAGGCAAAACAGAAGGCAGCAACTCATCAAATATAGACTGGAAATGTAAACTAGCTGCTGTGTGTGAAGTAATAACTCTGTGTGTGCTCTCAAAACGTGTCGGTGACAGATTATTTGCACATTTTCCATTTGGAAAATAAGTCACAGAATCCTGGGACTGACTGTGCTCAGGTTGATGATGAAGGCAGAAACAATGAATTATCACAACAAATGGTGCTCCAGATGTTTCCTCTGTCGACATGACAAACGCAGTGCTCTCTCAAGCATAGACAAGCAAGCTGAACATAACCTGAGCCTGAAAAATCTTTATGGCCTTCTTCACTCAAGTGTGAGAGTGAAGTGTTAGTGCGCTTCCCATTCTCTAGAGTTATTGTCATTTTTGCACATTAGCAGGACTCAGCCAGTGATTTTGTCAAGTTTGACTTTTAGTTTCTGTAAATGACATGCATGAGGTGGGAAGTATTAACAATCAGAATATTTTCTCTACTCTATTTAAAGAGGTGCAATGATCCATTAGGGGAAAAAATGTACGGGGAAAATAAAAACATTTGTCCTACATTCAGCACCAATTAACAGTCTTGGATAATTAATTGACACCAGTTTAAGATTTTTTATGTTTTTTAATTACAGTTAGAGAAAAAACAAGCAAAAAATATAAGAAAATATAACAGAGATAAGGAAAGAAAGTTCATGCTCAATAATCCAGATACCAAATCCAATCATTCTCAGTCGGGTCATCTGGACAGTTTATTTTTTGAACGTTTCAGAGATAGAGAAGCTTTACAGAGATAATGAAGCTTTAAAGCTCAGTCAGAGCACAATCAATTCGATTCAATTCAGTTTAATAATAATAATAATAATAATTAATTCAATTTATAACGCACTTTTCATTACTGAAAATCTCAAAGTGCTACACATATATTGAATGCTACACACATTCATAAACCGGTGGCGGCAGACTACCATGCAAGGTGCTTTCCAGTCCTACCGGGAGCAACTCAGGGTTAAGTGTCTTGCCCAAGGACACAACAACACATGGTGCGGGTCCCGGGAGTCGAACCGCCAACTTTCCGATCGGGAGACGACTGCCATTACCACTACACCACGGCCGCCCTATTTATTTATAGTGCCAAGTCAAAACAGAAGTTCTCTCAGGACATTGAACAAATTCATTTGTACTTATGATATTTTTCGCTGTATAAGTCACACCTTTTTGCATAAACTTGCAAGACCTGCAACTTATATACCGAAGGGATTAAAACGGTTTCCCCATGTCTATAACCCAAATTTTTGGCTGAGATCTGCCAATTTTTTTGTTTAAAAAAGCAGATAGTCCTGATTTCAGCTGCTTGCCTCCACTGACTCAGCCATCTGCATGCATTTTTGGCCACTCCCACTTTTCCTCTCTGCACAGAAAACAGCTGATCAGCTGCAGCAGGAAGCTTATCCTGCAGTGTGGGTTGCACAAAGATGCAGGAGGTGAAAAATAATTTAAAATAATTAATTTTAAATATAAATTGCATGCCGACTGTGCGGCTCATTCATCAATCAGCCAAATGTATGTCATGTCCAATCTTATTTTGAGCAACCACAATGGCGCGAGTCCACAAAAAATGAACCGCCAAGTAGCGCAGGACTGCTACTGTACACTGTGCATTATCTTTTATCACCAAAAATCCAATAGTAAATAAAAAGTTAATCTCTTTAGCAATTCAGAGAATAAAATGTCTTCCCCAGTGATACGTATTCACATGTGCCGCTACTGTGCATTAAACAATTACATTGATTAAATAATTTCCAGGCTGTATGAAGTGTTGTTGGCATTATTAAGCATTTTCTTTGTGCTTGGCATACATGCATTGAATTTTTCTTCAGAGTCAGTTTCAGTAACATAGCTGACATGTACAAAATTCCCAAAGAACACATAGATGGAAGTGGCATGCATTGTGCGTGGAAATGCTTATGTGTGTGTCACACACTTATAAGTTATTGTTTGAAACAACTAAAGAGAGGATGGCAAATGAACAGGCAATAAGACATTTTCATTTTAATGAAGAAGCAACATTTTACCATGCAGCATGCATAAAAAGAATGCAGGAAAGTAAGATTTGATTGTGTACATTCCTTGTACATCTCATCAAATTTTGCATTTGCACCTTGATTGACTGCATGATCTTTTAGATTATATAAACTGAAGTACACCATCAGTACACTTTTTTTAAATAGCAAAATAATAAATGAATACGTACAGTATATGTATTTTTTATTTTCCTTAAATGTAGAAGTTGAAGAACTTTTTTTTCAATAGGAGCAAAAGGAGAATATATAGTATGACATATTTTTTTTAAAATGAGGATGAGCATAATACATACAGTATTATGGTTGCAACATATGGATTTCATTTTCCTTGTTTAATTATATGCAATCACATGACACACCTGAAATGAAGTCTTTTTTTTTTTTCATGTTTTATTTTTCCACAGAGTGACACATACTGAGAAAATAACATGACAGCTGTCTTTGAAATGAAGGACTCTCTGGGAGTGAAATGTTTCCACTGGCTTCACAATTCAGTATATGTGTATGTGGCCATTAAATAGGCTTCTTCTGTTTCCATCAAAGCAAATCTCAGTTTCTGCTCACTCTTGCTTCAAAGACACAATTGCAAGACATGAAAAGCTTGACGTCAAGAAGAGAAGTAAAATTCCCGCCCGTGTTTAGTTACATCTCCACCTATTTTAACTTAAACAAAATGACATCTTGTTGTGAAGGAGTCCGTGCTCACATTTGTACTTTTTTTTTTAGCATCCTTTGATCTTTCACAGCCATGATTTGTGTCTGCTACTTCTGGGTGCTGAAGCTTTAAACATTGTGGCAGCCACAGTTCAGACTCAAAGTTTTAAAATGCAAACCAAAATATATTTTAAACAGCCATCCACCATTTAGAAATTTCTAAATACATTATCTAGCTTTCAAAGTTAAAACGTTTAAAAAAAAAAAAACTTCTATTTTATCTGGGAAACATTTTGGCTTACAAAAAGCTTTTTTTTTTTAATATAGCATAGTAATTGCCTGCTTCTAAACACAGTTTTGTATGTACATCTACAACTGGTTAAATGTTAGACAAACTTATTCGAGATGACTGCCACAACATAGCAACTTTAGCAAACACCAGTGCTGGGCAGCGCTAATCCAAAAATTAGTTCCACAATTTCTAAAACGCTTATTAATTTTTTTTAGGTCCACAATTTCAAAAGCACAAATGTCTTATGAAAATTAGGGGAAGCTAATCTAATCCGCTATTTATATATTTATATTATATATATTTGCACTACACTACCAACTGAAAAGTAACAAAAATGATCCTAAAAGGATGAAATTACAAAAATCAAAGGATTTATTTAATACTTTACGTACATATATTCTATTCGGCCACGAAATTAACAAAAAATAGAATGATCTTTTAATCCCTAAAACCACTTTTAAATCTCAAATACACGGGTGTGTCGCCACCGCATTTATACATAAAAGTAACCCAAATACATAAAACTAACGACTCACCGTCGAATGGTCGACACAAAACACACAATAAAATCCTCCGGCCGCGTTAATTTGGCTTGAAACAGCGGGGTTCTCTGCGGATTTATCCATTAGTAACCCAGCACAACCAGCTGGACACAGAGTTAGCGTCCAGTTCACCTCTGACCCGGAAGATGTCAAGATTCTATAGGTAGTCAACAGATTTAATGAAAAGTAACTAAAATACATAAAACTAACGACTCACCGTCGAATGGTCGACACAAAACACACAATAAAATCCTCCGGCCGCGTTAATTTGGCTTGAAACAGCGGGGTTCTCTGCGGATTTATCCAAGTACCCAGCACAAACAGCTAGCCACAGAATTAGCCCCTGAGTTCACCTCTGACCCGGAAGATGTCAAGATGGAATAGTCCATTTTTAGTAGGGGGATAAAGAAATCGACCGTTTTTTTTATTGCGTATTTAATGATCGTTTTCATCGTAACTATAATTATTTTTATGTTAAATGTACATTAACAAGCAGGATCAATGTTAGGGATGTAGGTGACTGGCCGGGGCGCGGCGGGGCCCCATGCTGATTGGGATCCCCAGGCAACGGCATCATTTACCTACATGGTAGATCCGAGTCTGTTCTCCGCTCTGCTCCCCCTCCAACCCTCCCTCCTCTCTGCTCTTTACGGTGGGGAAAAAGGTAAAACAAGCAGCTACGGAGCCAGCATAAGAGCTTGTAAATAAGTTTATTGGTTTTTACTGATAGATAATTAGTTATTAGCGGTACTGCATTTTAAATAAAAATAGCACAAATCCGCTTATGAATTATAAAAGTTAGTCAAACCACAAAAACGCTGACAAAAAGTTTAGGTCCACTGTAAGCGGATTAGCGCTTTAGCGCTCTCTAGCGTTCATATGTCCACCACTGTCAAACACAGATATAGATTTCTGCCTTTTTTATTTGTAATTTTTAGAGCACTTTTTCATTTTATTTTAGAGATGTATTGAGCAAAACAGGATATAGTAGAAGCTGACAGTCATTCTCAATCCATGCTTCATAATTGATTGCTCAAGATCTGTTTTTAAAACTTTGCCATTAACAACTTGGGATCAATTGTGTCAGTCTCTTTCCAAAATATTTCATGCACTGCTAGACAGAAAATAATGAAACTTTCAAAAAATAACCATTGATTTACTTCTGCAACTGATTAACCTTTGGGGCAACTACAGATGACTGTCAGCCAACTGACCTTAGGAAACATAAATACAGTAGCTTAATTTTACAGACAATTTTACAGACAATGGTTTAAAATGTAATGTATTAGAGTGTTGTATTTAGTAGTTGCTATAAAAGGAGCAACATTTTGCAACAGTGTTGCTCAAATATATGCAGAGTACCTCAGGGATCTATACTTGGACCCCTTCTGTTTTCTCTTTATTTACTTCCTCTGGGATCTATTCTCTTGAAACAATGTGTTTTCTTTCTTTTTTTGTTGTTTTTTTGCTAATGACAGCCAATTATATGTTCCATTAAAACAAGAAAAACAATACTTTATGAACCAACTCTTGGAATATATTGCAGAAGTCAGAGCATGGATGTCACAAAATTTTAATTTAATTACATTTTACTTCTTACATTTTAAAGAGCAAAATACAGCACTTTCTTTCTGGGATTGTTGTTTAATCCCAGTGATGCTTCCAAAGCCCACGATGATCTGGGTCCTTTAACACAACATCTGACTGAGACAGCAACTAACCTGGATGTGAGGCTGGACAAATACTTTAAACTTGATGCACAGATTAAATCAGTGATCAAGTCCAGCTTTTGTCACTTGAGACAAATGGCCAAGGTCAAACCATTTCTCTCATGACATAATTTTGAGATTGTAATCCATGCTTTCATTACAACTTGTCTGGACTACTGTTATGCACTTTATGTCGGGCAGAGCCTGTCATTGCTGACTTGACTTCAGCTGTGAGAGCACATCATCCCTGTTTTAGAAGCATTTCACTGGCTCCCAGTTAATATTTTTAAGGTTATTTTATTTGTATTTTAATGTCTTCATGGTATCACCCCACAGTATCTGTCCAAACTAAGCTGAACTTAGCCAATGCTAAAATGTTAGCTTAAATGTTAAAATGTTAGCTTAAATGCTAAAATGTTAGCTTAGCTTAAGTGTGACACTATACACTGAGCACTACCACATCTTGAAAGATGGGACATTAACCAGATAAAATGATGCATTCATGAGGTTTGACCAAAACTGATATAAGTGACCTTTATTAGGATACATTACTTTTAGTGCTGTTTTAAACTCTGGCAAGGATTATGGTGGATGGTGAGCATTCCTTAAGGAATGTTGGCTCTTTACTTCAATATAGTTTACTCCAATTGTTCGGAATGATGTTATTCAAACAAAGTTAGTTCAGTTGAAAGAAAAAAGATTGTTACGCTGCAAATCAAATAATGCAGATGTTTCCAAATGTACAGATGCACATTCATATTCATATGCAGCCAGAACCATAATGAACATCTGCTCATCTACTAGAAACTTGACCTGTGGGAAATTCCAGTTTGTTCAACATTTTTCAGACCATTTAATTTGCAGGAAAACACATAAATAATGGACGGATTATGTACTTTTGTCAGAAACCCCTCATGTTCTGACTGTATTAAAAATGTTAAGATCTAAATAGCTACCAACAGCTCTTAAAATACAGAGCATTCGGTGAGTGTGAGGCTTCTACCTGCTTCAAAATCTAGATGAATATTTAAAAAAAGCTCTAAACTGAACCATTAAAATGAGCCTATTTCAAATGTTACTAGAATGTGTGAGAAAACTAAAAGTATTTAAAATTCAACAGTTGCACTAACATCCACCAGGAAAACCTGATATAGTCTAAATGCTACAATGTATACAATTTATTAGTTCTATTTCAAAATAATTTAACTAAAAAAACAAAAAGAGAAGATATTTGCTGTTAGGTATGAGACATTCCCTCCATGAATCATCACCTGTTTCATGGAAATGCATTGCACTTGTTGGAAAACAGTGGGTGACACATAATGCAGCAAAAAATAAAATAAAATAATAATAATAATAATAATAATAATAATAATAATAATAATAATAATAATAATAATAATAATAATAAATAAAAAGAATATCAAAACCAACACAGCCATTACAAAAAGCACAAACCACAATATATTTATGCATGCCATGTTTCCAATAGGATCTTATTTGTATTTATACAATGTTCTAATAAATGATAATAAGAAATACATACAAACTTTGAGATTAGACAAAAAAAACATGTTGGTGTTGTGCTCACTCTAAAAGTTTCTTTAAAATGTTCATCGCATCAAAGTCTGTCGTCTTCAAAAGATATCAGATGGGCTATTCTCAGAACTGCTTCCAGAGCTGTGCAATAATGCATCAGATTTTCACAGAACTCTGTATTTACTGCTAAATCAAAAAACAAGTACCAACTTCTGTGAATAAATATTTTCACTATATTCAAGTGTCCTTAACTAACTTTGGAAAACACCAAACAACAAAAACAGCCTTGTTAACTCTTTTTTTTTTCATCAACCTCCAAATAGACTGACATGTTTTGATTGTGCTGAATCACCATCTTTATAATGGAACGTATTGTCGTGTCTTCACTCCAACTCCATGTCCTCTTTAACTACTGTACATTCATATATCTCCTATTGACCCTTTCACTTTGTCTTTTTTTCTTGTAGTTGCATTTTTAACACAGTTCAACCAATAAATCCAGTGTTCCTCTTCTGCACATGTCCAACACATCTAGCCTTTCCAACATTACAGTATCTCCAAGTCATTCAACGTGTTCTGTATCTCTGACAATCTCATTTAAAATCGGATCCATTGTTGGCTCTTCATAGGAGAACCTAAACTTCTTCAGGTCTTCCCCTTCCAGTTATTTCCCCTTTTTTGTTTCCTCTCTTTTTATCCATACCACTGTCTTCAACCCACACATCAGCTGGTCTCACCTCTGTCATGTTAACATTTCATTTAATCTTTTTTGCCATCCTTTTGTCACAAATCACTCCTGAAACTTTTCTCTGTCCACTCTCTTCTTCGACTCTACCAAAATCCCTCTTTTCCTAAACTGTCAGCACAAAGTACTTGAATCCTTGAGCTCTGTGACCTACCCCATGTAGCCTCACTTTTCCACCGGCCTCCCTCCCATTTACACATGTATGCTGTCTTACTACAGCTGACTTCATTCATCTTCTTTCAACTTCATACCTCCACCTCACCAAGTTCTCTTCCACCTATTCCCTGTTTACACAAGGACAATTTCTTCACCATCTTTCTCGACACCCTGTCATGGGTTTTTCTAAATCCACAAAGACACTGAAGTTCTTTCTGAGCCTCTCTGTAATTCTCAATTAGCCTTCTCAATGCAAAGTTCTATGGTGCTCTTTCTTGGCATTAAACCATACTAGTATGATTCTTTCGACTGCCCCCTTCTTCAGGGAATGCCACAGTAAGCAAACTTGCATGGAAGATTTGTCAACTGTTTTACACTAGATGTGCTGGTGAAGATTCTCAGTCGTCCAGGACATGATAAAATCAAAAAAGGCGTTCAATACAGAACAACTGGACTTTATTTGTAACAAACAAGATGTTTCGCTTCTCATCCAAAAAGCTTTATCAATTGAGTTAGGAGACAGTGAGTGGGAGCAGTTATAACTAGATGCCCTTCCTGATGCAACCTGGGCTCAAACGCACAACCTAGGGATTACTAAACTGCGGTACTGACTTCCAAGCTATCGCAGCCCCCGGCACACCAGCTGCTTACAAATTGTCACCACTCATCTAAGTCTAGCTTCCACAACTCTCTCCCAGATACTCATTGCATGTCTTATCAACTTATTTCCCTGTAGTTGCTACAACTTGTAGCTATCCCTTGTTAAAAATTGGCACCAGCACACTTGTCTGCCATACACATTCCATTTTGCTTTTGCTACCTCCCTCTTTGCCCAGTGTTGCATTTCCTTATATTATTGTCTTCTCTTCAACCCTCTCACTCTCAAATTTCTCATTTTCCACCTTCTTAATTTGAATAACTTCCTTCACTTCACTCACCACCAACTGTTTTTTTTTTTTGTCATCTTTTCTCTGAGCAGATGACACACCAAGTACCTTCCTACTTGTCTCTCCATTATTGTTGCTAACCAGTCATTTGGAAGCTCCTATTTTTACTAACCAGAGCCTTTAACAGCTACTTTCTGAACTCCTCACAACTTCCTTCCTTCCTCAACTTCCACTATTTGGTCTTGTTCTCTGACAATACTCTTTTCCACTTTTTCACAACAGTCATTCTACTAACTACCACCTGATGCTGTCTGTTCATAATCTCCCCTGCCACGACCTTACAGTCCCCAATCTCCCTCAGGATTCCTCTTCTACTCAGAATGTAGTCGACGACCTGCATCTTCTTGCCTCAACTCTTATAGGCCGCCCTATGTTTCTCTCTTATTTGGAAATGGGGGTTGACAATGGTCATTTCCATCCTTGCGGAAAAACACACCAACAGCATTCCTGGTTCCTTTATTTGACACCAAATATGTGCATCACATTCTTATCCCCTCAGTTTCCTTCACCAACGTGTCTATTCAGCTGTGCTCTGATCACCACTCTCTTCTCCTTGGGAATAATCTGTATCTTTAGTCTACATCCTTTCAGAATGTCTCTTTCTCCTCTACCTCATGTCCAACCTTTGGAGCATAACCAATAAAAACATTCAACATCAGACCTTCACACCACTCTCTCTGACAGTCTTTTCACCTCTTTTTCATTCCCCGCTAACTCCTTTCAAGACCACCCCTATTCGATTTATCTTCCTAATCACATAATGGTAAAACAACTTAAACTCTGCCCCATCACTGTGAGCCTTACTTCCTTTCCATTTGCTCTATTGCACCTACAATAAATCTACCTTCCTTCTCTGCATCATATCAGCCAGCTCATCCTTATGCCTGTCATTGTTCTTACGTTTAGAGTGTCTATACTCAGTCCTAAACTCTTCTATCTCTGTCTCCTGGCTCATTTCCCCCCTTGTGGTCTTTGACTGAAAGCAGCACAATTTCCACCCCCAGCCTCAACCACTTCTGTAAGGTGTTACTTGGACAAACTTGCATATTTATTTTGGCAGAAGTGATGCCCTTCCTTCCACAAACCTCACCATTAACCTTGCTTTGTTGGAATTGCTAAAAGAGATACCCTGCTTGTGATTCCTAGTAATTGGTTTGTCCAATTATTTAAAGGTTCTTATAATTAGCCCTGAAACTGAAAATGTATACCCTATGCATTTTAAATTGGGATATGTTTACAATTTGGTTTAGAACTGTTCATAGACTAGATATATTTACAGGAAGTTCTAACCTTGCAACAAGCTAAAAAAGTTTCTAAAAAATGTGTAAATAAAAGTGCTATGTGTTGACATCATTGTATGTTCCCAAACAATGATGCAATTACTTATCTGCATTTAACCCTCTAAAGTGAGATACACCCAGGTGGAGCAGTGCAGCTATGTGAGCACCCAGGGAGCAATTAGGGATTAGCTGTCTTGCTCAGAGACACAACATGTTGGCATGGCTGGGAGTGGAGCCTGTGACTTTTTTTTAAGGATAGAAAGAAAGGAAAGACAGAAAGTAAGACTACAAAACACAACAATTATCCACAAAAAGAGCACAAGGCAAACACACCCGACCGCCGTCTGCAATCCTGCAAAGTACATGACAGAACACAGCAACAAAACACATATGCATAAAAGACCCATAACATTCATGACTTTGCAGTAGATTTCTATAAATATATATACCTATACCTACAAATATATACATACATACATATATATTCATATGCAGTAACATACCCATCTACATATCTACATATGATATTTCAGTGATTCTTGAGAATAGGGACAAAACGGGTCCTGTGGATAAAGCACAAACTTTGAATAAAATATACACAAAATATATATATTTCAAATATCTGACTAAACTAACCTGGGTCATGTGAGCACAACAATGTATGTTTTTCTGGTGTTTGCTGATTTTTATTTTTATTTTAAACATTGTGGAAGGTGGATGGTGTCTGTAAAAGCCCTTGTCCTGGAGCAGAACTCAACACATTATCATGGTTTAAAAGAATTAAAAGAATTATAAAATAATATATTATGACAACTAAATATAAGTATTCAAATAACTAACTTCATAAGTATCAATGAATGGAATTAAAAGTCATTTAATGTATTTTCAAATTCAATTGAAATTGTGTCCTCAGTTTTTGTCAACACCGTCAGACATACAAGAATGTAAAAAAAAATCAGGCATTATTGAGGAGCACCAATAATTCTGAGGACCCCATGACCACTTCCTTTCTCTTCCTGTGGTCAGGGAGCTAGGCAGCTCTGGTAAGCTAATACTATTATTTTGTTTTTTCTTCTTTTTTATTCCTAAGTTGTTTGTCACAACCATAAAGTGTCAACACCATAAGTAACATTTTTCAAAATTTTAATGAAATTTTGTTAAATAAATGCTTAATTTTGGTAAATTTTAAGGATTTAAAGGAACTGCTAAGCTACAAGATGGCCTCCTTCAGAATATCATCATATAAATGAAATTAGCATGGCATTTTGTCAACTCCGTCAGATGTCAACTCCATCAGATTTTTTAACTGACGGTGTTGACTCTCTTAGTGATGGTGTTGACAAATGTCACTTAAGTGTGCAGTTAATTCATTTTACTGTATTTTACATAAATGACAGCACTTCACATGCATCAAGTATTTCTTTTTAAACATGTTTCTTATTATTTTCAGCAACTTGTATAGTTTAATGGTTTAAATTTAATACAATTTTATTAGTCCTTTAAAATTAATAAGATGTGGTTTATTTTGTAAGGGAAGGGTATGTTTATCCCATGACAATGTGTACTGTAATTGCCTGTATTTCAGACTAGAATGGCCAGAGAAAAGCTGTCAGTGGAGGAGCGTAAGAAAAGGAACAGGGAGTATCAGAAAAGGAGAGAAAAAATTAATAGCTAGCCTGAGCTGAAGGAAGAGTTTTTAAGAAAGGAAAGGAAAAGATGGAGACAGAGTGGGAGAGGGAAAAATAAAACATATCAATGATCTGGGTCAAAGAGACAAGAGACGTAAGACTTTGGAAGCAAAAACAAAAGGAGTCAAGAGAATGCAGAAAAAAAAGCAAAGGAAGGCCAGAAAAGTGTAGATACCCCACCGCAGAGTCCTGTAGATTTAAATTTTGAAGAACCAAGGAGCAGTAGGCAGCGTGCAACAGGGGAAAGGGAAAGATCTAGAATGAGGAAAAGGCATTCAAGACAGGTCAAAGAACTAAAAGACAAAATTCACAAGTTATCAAAAGAGAGAAGCACTCTAAAAAAGTGACTTGTACGCATAAAAGAAAAAGACAGACGTAAAAAGAAAGAAACACAAGACTCACCTCAGACTAAGACTAAAAAGTTGCTTCAAGGGAGCAAACTAAGTAATCCATTAATCAAAAGATCATTAGTTTTCCACCATGCCTTGACTGCAGAGTTGAAAAGCAATGCCCATCATACTCCCAGAAGAAGCAGACTCGTAGCAAAGCACGCACAACTTTCTTTGTCTGGTAGAATTCTCAAGAAATATCGGCTACTTCATCGGGTTCAAGAGTTTGGCTTGACTTACAAAACACTGAGAGAAAAAATGCAAAAACAAAGGAAGCCTAGTTTTTCCAGCGCATCTCCTGGAGTGTGCACATGTTTTTGGAAAACAATTCAAGGATGATGACTGACAAGCAAGACACCATCACCAGAAATAAAGTAAAACTTCAAAGAATGGTTCTAACACAATGCAAAATCTTCATGGTGTATTTCTCCAACAAAACCCAAATATTAAGCTTAGTTACTCATCATTCTGTGCCTTGCGTCCTTTCCATATCACACCTATCAGAGCATCAGATCGAAAAACCTGTCTGTGTCAGTACCATGAGAATGCCATGTTGATGCTTGAGGTCTTGAAATCATTCAATGCTGTGGCAACCAGCAACCTTGAAGAGAGTTTCAAACGTATCTGTTGTTCTCCAGCAAGTGAGTCTTGTCTTTTGCGTGCTTGCTCCCGCTGTTTAAACAAATGCTCAAGGCTTTCTCCAGAAAAAGGGACAACACCAGTAAAATGGTCACAGTGGAAACGCGTAGAGGAGCAAACAGAAGTTGGAACTCACTTTCACACCAAACTGCAGGAATACACTGGCACCTTGTCAGAGCTTATGCATCTCTACCAAGACAAATTAAAAAATGAGACAACCACTCATGTCCACTTGGTTCGAAATCAAACCAAGGAGTATCGGAATATGATAGCAAATTGTGATGAAAATACAGCCATTGTTCATGTTGACTTTTCCGAGGCCTGGAAATGTAAATACAGCTCAGAAGTACAATCCTGTCACTATGGACAAAATCTCCCGCAGATCACACTTCACACAGGCATGTTCTACACTGGGCAACAAAAAGCAGGATTCTGCACAATCTCAGAGTCAAAGCGTCAGGATGCTGCAGCCATCTGGACCTATATGGATCAAATCCTCACAGATATTCACATCAGATATCCGGTTATAAACACTGTCCACTTTTGGTCTGATGGTCCAAGCAAACAATATAAAAATAAAAAGAACTTCTTTCTCCTCTGTGTTGTCCCGCAACGTCTGGGATTTGAGAAAGCTACATGGAATTTCTTCCCAACATCACATGGCAAGGGTGCTCCAGATGGCATCGGGGCGACGGTGAAGAGATGTGCTGACAGTATTGTGCTAAGAGGCCAGGATATCATAGATGGCAAATTATTCTTTGACATGGTGTCCAACAGCTTAAGTGGTGTCAAGCTGCAATTTGTGACAAATGATAATTTTCAGTCTTATGACTCTCTCCTCCTGCAAACCCTGAAATCAATCCCAGGAACAAGAAACATTCACCAAGTGCTAGCTCAGGGGAATGTCATCCATTGCAGGGTTCTTTCATGTTTTTGCGGGGAGTCACAGATTTGCAAGTGCTTCAGTCCAACCATTCACTCTTTTGGTGACACAACACAGGACCCAGATGTCCATAAAAGGTCAACCACTGCTAAAGTTCAGAATCCTCTGGAAATGCTGATGGAGGAAATGGAGAAGGAGCCCAGCAAGACACCTGAAGGAACAACGACCACGATAGGCCCTGGTGATGTCCAAAGTGAAGACTGGCTTGTTGTAATGTATGATGGGAAGTGGTGGTTGGCTAAAGCCTTACAAATTGACAAAGAGCACAAAGATGTACAAGTAGAATTTTTTCATCCTCATGGACCAACTCTTGGACCAACTCTTAGCTTCAAGAAAAAACAAGGTCATCGGGATGTCTGCTTTGTGCCATTTTCGGATGTCCTAGTTAGGCTGGGAAAACCATCTTCGCCAGTCTGCACGAGCAGCACCAGGGGTGTATACCGCATATCACCAGCTGTTATGGACTTTATTGAAGGAGAATATGTGACACGTCTATTGCCTGGGGATTAAATATACTGACTTTTAAGCAATTTAGAAAGATATGAATTAGTTCACAATATATTTCAAAGAGTTCTGTCTTGTATATTTTTGTTTATATTCATCTTCTACATTTTGATTGAAAATCGTCCTGGTTGATGACTTTAGTAAGAAAGGTCTATTCTCAAAAAATTGATGTTCCTTGAAATCTAAATATGGTTATTTCACTTTTTTTCTTCATGTCTTCACATTCTACAACATTTCAGCATTTAATTCTACTTAAATGTAATTTCAAGTTCAGTGTTTTCTTTTTACTTACTAGTTTGTCACCACCGTCAGATCTGTGTCAACACCGTCATGTGCCGTCAACTCTGTCAGATGTAGTTTATGTTGCATTTTGTTTAAAATAATATTTATTTTGTTTCTTGACAGGCATTTGTTTGTAAATTGTCTGAATTCATCTATTTGGTGCATATGTTTTTTAAACTAATAAATGACACTGTTCATTGTGGTGATTACTTTCAAAATTGTTTTTTGTATCAATTGAACTGGAGTAATTAAATACAGACTAAATAAATGTTTAGATTGTGGTATGATTAATTAAAAAACATGGACATAATTAAAAGAATTGAGGCACCACAGAGAATAAAAATATCAGTCATAAGTTCGTTAAAAAATAATTTTATACCAATTTATTTTTGTCTGATGGTGTTGACAAAATTCTCAGTCAGATCCAGTAAAAATGTAATTTAAAAGAAAATGTTGCAGCTGGGAGCCTGCACCTTAACATATTTACATTCCCAAAACATTATTTGTCATGTATGAATACATAACTTAAGGAATAAATAACATTTTTGGTGGAAGAAATTTAAAACCATTTTGTCCCTATTCTCAAGAAGCACTGATTTACATATACATCCCTGCATCCATTTGTGTGTAGTTGTGAGCATGCATAAGTGAGGTGGCCATGGCATAGTGGTAATGGCAGTCGTCCCCCGATCGGAAGGTTGGCGGTTCGAATCCCGGTTCCCCACACCATGTGTCGTTGTGTCCTTGGGCAAGACACTTAACCCCGAGTTGCTCCCGGTAGGACTGGAAAGCGCCTTGCATGGCAGTCTGCCGCTACCGGTGTATGAATATGCGTGTGACTGGGTGGATGGTTGGTATTGTAAAGCGCTTTGGGGCTCCTCACAGGGGGCTGGAAAGTGCTATATAAATAAGCTCCATTTACCATAAGGCTTCTCTAATAGAACATTCAATAGCGACCGTGAAGCATCAGAGATCTGCCCCCCAAGACACGAGGCAGACATAAGGGGGACCAGAGCCCAAGACACCAAGAAGGAACCTGAGCGCAGAGCCCCCACGGCCACCCAAACAGGATGAACCACTCATCCACCCCCCAGATCCGACCATAGGGGAGAACGGGAAGATCCCTACCAGCGACTACACACAATGACCCCCTGGGACCAACAGCGACATACTCACAGGCCCTCAACGGAACCCGCTGCACCAACGTAGCCCCAGGCCTAGGCACCAAGGCCCGGGCACCGGGGACGCCCACCCCTCAGGCCCAGGCCCGACAGGACCAGAGGACCCGAGCCCCACCAGGCAACCACCAGGCCGAGCTGACACACGCCCAATCCCTGACACAGAGGGCCCCAAGCACGCCGGCAGGCAAGGGCACACCCCACTAGGGGGACACATGGTAGGGGCGTGACACCAAGCAGCCCCAGCTGTATCAAAGAGGGGGCAGTCGAAGTCCTGGAAGGTACATGTCTTGGACCTGGGGGGTATAGAGTGAGTATCGGGATTATGAATGGAATGTGTCGTTATTGTATGTCCTTGAATAGAATAGAATAGAATAGAATAGAATATATCTTTATTGGCATATTTGCACCAAGGTACAAAGTTTTGCAATTGGCGCGCGCACCATCCGAAGAGGGACATACGCACGGAAGCCGCAGCAGTATGAAACCGTGCCACCAACAATCAGATATGGAAAAAGGAACATACAGTCGGATAATCTTGGTATTCAAAAAAAAATCTATCACATTTTGTCTTAGGACACTCTATGATAGTCAAAAAAACTTTACCAGCTTCAGCACGGATAAAGACAAGACATGTTGCATTAGATGGCAAGCAGGGAGATAGTCCATGAGTAATCATTTCAGATAAGCACAGTCTGTAGATGGCCTGAGCTCGGCTCCATCTGAATGCACACAGAGACCTCTGGGGGGAGGGGGGCAGCGAGTTCTCAACAGCTTTCGACTCCAGGAGAAGTTTTCAGTCAGCCTCTTTCCAAGGTTGCTCAGAGTCCCGATTAGATAAGTTGCTTTATTTATTTTCAGGCCAGGCTACAGTGTACTTTTGACTGTAGCCTTGAAGTCCAGGTGCTGTCTGGGTCCAAATCGCCGAATCATGTGAGGTTCCGAGCTACAAATCCCCATCTGTGCCCTGATGGAGCCCGGACGGCTGTAAACGAGTCCCAAAACGCACCGCAGGTCCGCGGCTGTCCACCACTGCTCCCATCGTGCGGTTCAGCTCGTACAACAGCTGGGTCGTTGAGGTCATAGCCCGGATCAAAGAATCTTGTTGAGCAGGAAGTTTCGCCAGCGCGTTGATCGCCGCGGCAGCCTTCCTCAGCTTCCAGTAGCAGAAACCTCCGCAAATGCCAAAAAGCAGAGCAGCTGCCACCAATATTCCAATAATCCACAAATCTTCCACGTCTTCGACAGAAAGAACGGTCAGACACATTAACTTCCAGTCGCCCCACGAGTCCATAATGTATCCCACCGCATGCGTGTCGAGGGGGCAAGCCGGCTCTCCTGGTCCGGTGCGCTTCGTGGAAAAAAAATTATCGATAGAGGAAACAGCCCACGCAATTAAATCCATTTCAAATTGGTTCGAGTGAGCACTGAAGAGTTACAGACGAGACAAAAATGCAAAAGCAGGGAGGAGGAAAACTTTAGGAAGGAAAGGAGCAAAAAGAGATGCGACCTGCTTTGCCAAAGGCCGGAAGAATAGTGAGTGAGGGTGAGGAAGGATGAGGGTGGGTCTGTGTGTTTGTGTCTGTGTAATATGAATGTCTATTTGTCGAGCCTGTGACTTTCTGATCCCAAGTTGGCTGCCCTACTTCTACCCCTTATCAGCCCCCTATGTGTTGACTTCAAAGTGCATGTCAATTCACAGTATTTAGGCCGTTTTATCAAGGATCAAGCACACCAACTTCTCATTTAATTATGAATGCTTACTAGGGATGGGAAGTGATTTTTTTATACTAAGATGTGAAATATACCTAGTTATAACTGGCAAAATCAAAAGTTTTATGGGACAGTCAGTCATCTTTTTTCTTTTTTATTATTATTATTATTATTATTATTTTTTTTTATATACACTAGCACCTGACATGCTAAATAGTTTCTTAAGACTGCTTCTCCAGTCAGGGGGTTTGCTTATTTATTTCTGCTGTGGCTATGAGTGATCTCAGCTTTAATGCCAGAATATGGGCATCTCCTCCAGATTGCTCTAGACCAGGGGTCCCCAAACGTTTTCCTGTGAGGGCCACATAACTTTTCCCTTCTCTGGTGGCGGGCCGGAGTCAGTTTGTAACAGGAAAAAGTGTGACGATTGCAGGAGTCCCTAAATGTAAAAATGTATTGTTTTCCAGAAAGCATAATCAAACTCTCTGGGTTCTTCACAGAACAAAAGTCAGGAGATAAATAATAACACTTTTAATAAAATAAATAATAACACTATTAATAAAATAAATAATAACACTATTAATAAAATAGATGAGTACAGATGAGACAGACAGCCTTTTCTTTGCATTGAACAAAAAAAAAAAGGTTTGTCCACTGCAGCTTAAATGCCCTGCATTCTGAATCAATTTTTCTCTTACCTAATCTTTTCGCCATTATTCCATTCTGTCTTTGAGAGGGGCGGGTTTAGGAATTTTTTCTGGGTGTTGCCAGATAGGGGCACAGACCGCAGAAGGGTGGAACAGAATGTCACGTTTTGGATGTGTCAGCGTTTTTCCCTAAAGGCTGACACAATAAATTAAATGTGGAACAATAGTTCAAAATAGTTCATAATTAAGGAACATTTTATTGCAAAAGTCCAACTTTGGCACACCTTGGTGTGTCTATGAGTGCACATCTATTTTCCCCAGCTCCCCGGGCACTGACTACGGCTGCTCACTGCACCACCTGGTGGTGGTTGGGTTAAATGCAGAGACCAATTTCGTCTGTCAAGTATGGGAACATACACAGATGACAAAAATGTGACATTTATTTTATTTTATTTATTATCAAATATAAATACACATGAAAAGAAATCTAAATGCTCTCTGGTATTGTTCTGGGGGCTGGTCCAAATGTGGAGGCGGGCCGGATACGGCCCGCGGGCTGTAGTTTGGGGACCACTGCGCTAGACTATTAGACAGGTAAAATATAAGGTATTACATTCTCTTTGGAGGTTGACATCATCTGTTAAGAATAAACAGTGTGAGTATTGGAAATGGAGCTTTAGGAAAGGTGGGGAGAAAAAGTTTTGGCTTGTTGTTATACAGATGACATATATTATAAAGCAAATTTAAATAAAAACAATTCAAACTAAAATCTGCTTTATAATATATGTCATCTGTATAACAACAACAAGCCAAAACGTTTTCTCCCACCCTTCCTAAAGCTACATTTCCAAAGCCCACACAGTTTATTCTTAACATATGATGTCAACCTCCAAAGATAATGTAATATTTTGGGCACTATGTTAGGTAAATGATGCTCGATATTCCTCTGCCAACTAATAAATATAAGCCCCTACTCCTTTATTAGAACAAACCTATGACAACCTATAGTGAAGAAGAAGCTTATCTTCTCCCAATGGGATCTAAACTTTCATTTGCACTTTAAACATGACATTCAGAGAGTGGTCTGGCAGGGCATTCACATGGCAACAGTGATATCTTCTCCAACCTGTTCCAGCAGGTTACATGCTTCAGCTTAAGTTTAAAGGTTGCCAGTGACATTTTTTGACTTCAAGTTGCCATGGCGGTATCTCACGGTATGGTAAATTACTAGCAATGTGCAGCAATGATGGTGTCAGCGTCGTCCTGGCAACAAGCTTTTTGTTGTTGACGGATAATCTTTGAAATGCTCTAACTGAACTGTTGCAGCTGAGCCTATGTGCTTTAAATCCCAACAACCTTTTTGTTCCTGTCTTCAGAGGATTAATCGTGCTCTCTCATTTTGATGTCAAAATGTGTCAGCTACTTTATCAACAATGCAGTTTTATTAATTGACATATGTTTGGTGAATCTTTGTTTAATAGTTACTGTGATTTCAGCTTATTTACATGGTATCTCATGAATATTTAGAAGCACAGGCAGTGACAGATCAAGAAAGGATTGTATCTTTAAATCTTATGCAACTCCACTGTTAGTAGTTTATACAAAAACTTTCAATATGTCATCTGTTTCAGTAATGTAATACTGTCTTTACTCATGTGTGTGTGTGTGTGGGGTGGGGGATGGAGTTTGTCTGTTGTGTTAGCAAAATACCTCATGAGTACCTTGACAAATTTCATTAAAACATTTGAAAATTAATTAATAAATGTGCATCTATATCTTTTGGAGTCAACCTCATTCAAGAAGGCCATCACAGGTATGTAATGGCAAATGGACTGCACTTACTGTATATAGCACTTTTCTATCTCAAGATACTCAAAGGCGTTTTACAACACAATCTGTGCCTCATTTAGCCATTTATGCAGCACTCTGTTAGATATATACAAAGCTCATCTGAATCTGCAGAAACTAATCAGTGCTTTATCACGTTCATACACTGATGGAACATACATCAGAGGCAATGAGAGGTACAGTGTCTTGCCCAGGGACACTTCAGCATGTGACTGTTGGTGTAATCGAACCCCCAACTCTTACACTGGCGGACAACTGCTCTAACCGCTCAGCCACAGCCACCCTGGTATGTGACCATAGCTAATACACAAATATCTATAACTTGTGGATTTTTACAGATAATTGGCCAAAGTTTTATGCAATATAGCTCAAAGTCATCCCCAACACATATTTTGAAAACTGATTGCAAGGTATTTGTCTTTTCAACTTTGCTAAAACCTATTGATGTAAATGCTGCATTTTTGTTAGCAAAAAATACTGTATGAAGCCATAGATGGATTTTAATGAAAGTTTCTGATAGTAATTACTGGGTTGACAAGTTGAATACCTTTAAACTCAACCCAATTCACAATTGCCACCACAGTGAACCCATTCGTGAAATTTACAAATAATGAACAAAAGTTTTATGTAGTACAAGCTGAGTAGTCATTACCAGGCACTCTGTGGTCCAACACAACTCACAAGATGAAATGTGTCACTACTGTACAGTATATTGCTCAAGATATTGCATAATAAACTTTCTGCACTTTAATGAAAAAAAGACTGAGGTACTTGTTTTTGGACCTAGTGGAGCTTGTTCGAGCCCTCCAGTTGACTTAGACCCCCTGACAATGTGTGTAAAATCTACAGTTACAAACCTTGGTTTTAAGATGGACAGTGATTTTAAGCTCGAGAGTCAAATAAGGGCCACAGTAAAGTCTGGTTTTTATCATTTGAGAAAATTGGCAAAGGTGAAACCTATTCTTTCATGTCAACAGTTCGAAACAGTAATCCATGCCTTCATTTCATCACAGCTGGATTACTGTAATTCTCTCTATCTTGAAAAGCTAAGTCTGGTCCTTTGGACATTCAAAAAAACAAAACAAAACAAAGCAAAAAAAAGTCCAGAGGACCAAACTTAGCTTTTTTTTAGATTTTTCTACCTGTATTATTGAGCATGCATCAGGGTCTATCTATCTTGTGGTGCATTCAGACCTAACAGCGTTTCAACGGCAGGAGCGTCCAGTTTACATGCAAAGTCAATGGGGGACGCGCTTCCAGCCACGTCTTGGCGTCGGGCGTCACATCGCGTGCGTGTTGAGCGTGCTGGAAAGCGTTTTCCGTGCACGTGAACCGGCTTCAGCCTCCAAACCACGCATTCACCATGCTGAAGATTTCGCCGTTCAAACTTTCAAACGCCGCTCAACTCTACCTGATTGGTTGGTGTGTCAACCAATCAGGGAGAGTCGGGGGGAGAAGAGAGGGGGAGAAGAGAGCAAGAGGGGGAGAGTCCCTATGTGACGCGGAAACGAGGGGGCGCGCGCACTATGTGACGTATTGTTTGTGGGACACAGAAAAGACCCGCGAGGTCGTGTACTATGGAAGAGAAACTCATTGTAGCTGTGTGTTCGCGACAAGTCCTTCACGACCAGTCAAGTCTGCTCCACAGAGACGGAAATAAAAAGCTCCTCGCCTGGCGGAGTGCGCAGGACTCTGTGCGCAGGACTCTGTATACCGGTAAGCTCCTCCCACACACCCCGCAGCAGTTTCGCGTTCTGGCGTTCTGGTCCAAGTAGGTCTGGACACCAAGTGCGTCCACTTGCGTGCGTGACGAGCTTTTTGGAAGTTGAAACGCTGTTCGGTCTGAATGTACCATTGGAGTCAGCCAGTCCTCACTTGCACGTCTGCAGCTCGTGCAAAATGCTGCTGCATGACTTTTAACTGGAACACGCAAAAGAGAGCACATCACACCTGTCCTGGCTTCTCTCCACTGGCTGCCCATGTATTTTAGAGTTCATTTTAAAATGCTCTTGTTTGTTTTTAAGGTTTTAAACAACCTTGTCCCCCCTTATTTAACAGAGCTTCTACACCATTACACTCCATCCCAGTCACTCAGGTCTGCTGACCAGCTGCTCCTGGTCATTACAAAGAGTAAGAGGAAGCTTCGAGGAGACAGGGCCTCGGTGCCCCTAAGTTATGGAATGCTCTGCCTTTACACATTCGACAGGCTCCTTCACTGTCCATTTTTAAAACCCGTTTGAAAACACATCTCTACTCATTGGCCTTCAAACCAACTGAGACTTGATTTTACTTCATTTTTATTTATTTTACCTGTTTAACTTGTCATTTTATTGTATTTTAAATTGAATTTTTAGTTCACTGTGTGTTGGTTTTGTAGCACTGTTTTTATACTTTCTTTTATCTTGTTTTCATCTAGTGTCCAGCGCTTTGTTTCAGCTGCGGCTGTGTTAAAGCGCTTTATAAATAAAGCTGATGATGATGATGATGATGAATATAATTTACATGATTTGACTAAAACAACAACACTTGCCATTTCTCATCAAAAGATGACAATAGTCCAAAACTCTGGCATGAAAGGCAGCAGATGGTATGCATTTTTTGTGGAATGCAAGGCTTTAAGTCATCAAGGATTTGGACCATATCTCATATATAAATATAGTTTATGTTTCTACAGTGTACTCCCCATGCTCATAATGTTAAGAGAGAAAAAAAACATAATAATGCAAAAATATAGCCAGAGATTCATCTAGTTGATAAATCTAAAAGTGTTTTAACACTACAAAAACTCTCATCAGCTATATTAAGTTGAAGCAAAGCAATTTCAAATCTATGACAGGAGCAATTTCAAATCTATGACAAGAGGTTAAGCTACCGGAATGTATGAGAATGCAATTAGTCAATCTCTCTGATAATATCAAAAGATGACTGTAGGCAGGACAAAGTGAAACAAATTGTATCAGGCTACTGATGTACCTGCTGAGGTCTCAGTTCTTCTACCAATAGTCTGAGATAGCAATAAATGGAGTTTAATTGCTTTGCAATGAGGTTACTATGCCATTTTCCAATCATGGGTTTAATGAAAAGCATATTGTATTGTAGATTCATTCAACCATTATTTATACATATTAATCACATTGAGCCTCAGAGACTCATTTACAAGTGAGACCTTGAGATCAAGTCAGATGACACATTTCTGTGTGATAATCAGCTGCACTACCAACAACAAAAAGTGTTGATGGTTTGATAATGAGCAGATGCAACTATACCGGTATCCAGTTAGCCAGTTAAATACTTTTATTTTATTTGGAAACAAATAAACATGCCAACATCATAGTCCATGGGGATTCCTGCCTGACCTCATCTGTTAGTTGGTCCATCACCAGAGCAGACAAGAAGGTGCTCAGATCTAATCATTGATGCAATCCCACCTCCACCTTGAAGCTATCTGTCACTCTTACAGCACATCTCACCACTGTCCTGCTGTCCTCATACATGTTCTGTACTAGCCTGGCCCTCGCCTTCCTGCACAGCTCCGCTCAATTCTCATTTCCCTTCACTGCACAGTCTGGGACTTCTCTCATAGACAACGATTTCTCCGGTAGATTTTTGACCGGACCAATCAGAGAACAGAAGGGGCGGAGTTTTTGGCCCCTAACCCACGCCCCCACCTGTCCCAGCGCAGCCAGCGAGCAGCAGCATGTTCTCATTCAAAGCGATGCAAAGCGATGCAGGACTGTTTTATATGTGACACAAATTTATTAATTTCCCCTTCTTAATCCCTTATCTGGAGTTTTCTTTTGTTGTTTTTCCCCAAAAGTCAAGTAATCGCTCCCTCCTCCTCCTCCTCCTCACCCTCCGCTGAACAAGGAAATGCCTCAGGTTGTCACGAGAGAATTAAAGTCAGGTTTTACGTTGCTGCCCGAGTCCCATCAGATTTCCTGGTCTTCTGGTGTGTTGGACCAGCGCTACATGGTTTTATTTTATTTTATTAGGACGTTTTATTAACATATAAACACAGAATATTCAGCGAGAGAAAATTCAGCAGGAGGCGGAGCTGAAGACCACGGGGGAGCGCGCAACCAACGAGCAGCCGCATGTTCTCATTCAAAGCGATGCAGGACTGTTTTATATGTGACACAAATTTATTAATTTCCCCTTCTTAAAGCTAGGGTCTGCGATATTTGAACACTCTTGAACACTCTGGGACTTAGAAATATTTTCAGCGCAGAAAAGCATTCTGCTCCCTCCCCTCAGAGCCATATATGGCACAGTCCGAGCTCTGCTGAACTTGGGATCTGCTCCGCCCCCTGCTGCTGTCTGCTCAGAGCCGCTGCGATATTCTGTGTTTATGTTAATAAAACCTTCTAATAAAATAAAATAAAACCATGGAGCGCTAGTCCTACAACACAAAATCCAGCAGAAATCATCAGAGGTTCACGAAGCAACGTTTGGACATGATTTAATTCGCTCGTGACTTCCTCATGTCTGTCAGCGCTGGTCTGGAATGTCTGGAATGCTCCGCCCCCAGTACATGTCCTGTCTCTGCGCTCCGAAGTTCTGTGTTTATATGATAATATAACTGTTTAAAAAATATAATAAAACCATGAATCACTCATCCAACAACACAAAATCCAGCAGAAATCATCAGAGGTTCACGAAGCAACGTTGGACATGTTTTAATTCGCTCGTGAGTCGTGACAAATCCATTTCCTCATTCCTGTCAGTGCAGGATGAAGCGATCACTTGGCTTTTGGCAAAAAAACTAAATAAAAGTCCAGCTCTGGGATAAAGAAGGGATATTTAATACATTTTGTGTCACATAAAAAACAGTCCTGCATCGCTTTGCAATCCTTTGAATGAGAACGAGCTGCGGCTGGGACAGGTGGGGGCGTGGGTTGGGGCGTGACAAACAACTCTGTTTTTATTGGCTGTCAGTGTCCTGGTCACTCTTGTGTTTTCAGTGTTTTTATAAATGCTGATAGAGAAGCAAGGGGACTATAGTTTTTTTCAGAGATTACTTTGTCTAACATCAGTTTGTCTGTAGATAGTGACAGAGTGAAGAAATATGTTAAAAATATGTTGTTTGAAAAGTTAGACTACATTACAATCTTACATACCCCACCTTAAATCCCTTATCTGGAGTTTTCTTTTCTTTTTTTTGCCAAAAGTAAGTGATCATCGCTCCCTCCTCCTCATCCTCCTCTCCCTCCGCAGAGTGAAATGAACAAGGAAATGGCTGAGGTTGTCACGAGAGAATTAAAGAGTCCCATCAGATTTCCTGGTCTTCTGGTGTGTTGGACCAGCGATCCATGGTTTTATTTTATTTTATTAGGACGTTTTATTAACATACAAACACAGAATATGCAACGGAGCGAGAGAGAATTCAGCAGGAGGCGGAGCTGAAGTCAAGTTCAGCAGACCACGGGGGAGCAGCCATCAGCAGAGGCCACGCCTCCAGCAAGAATTGGTTGTCAATGGAGAAAGTCCAGACCATTGTCTGAAGCGAAGTGAAGGACAAGGGTCTGGTTTTAACCAGGCTAGTTCTGTACCAGTCTGCTCTGCAATTCCAGATTTCCTCATGCAACATCACACCTATTCCCTTGGCACTCTGTCATATGCTTTTTCTAAATCCACAAAAACACAATGAAGTTCTTTCTGACCCTCTCCATCAGCACCTTCAAAGTATAGAGGGCGTCTGTGGTGCTTTTTCTGGGCATGAAACCATACCACTGCTCACAGTCAGCATTCATCTAAGTCTAGCTTCCAAAACGCTCTCCCAGATCTTCATTGTATATCAACCTAATTCCCCTGTAGTTGCTAGAACTCCATATACCACTCTTGTTTTTTTTAAAGGGCCCAAGCACACTTCTCCTCCATGCTAAGGCATTTTACCACTCCTAAAAATATTAAGAAATAATTTAGTCAAGAATCTCACTGCCATCTCCCAGACATTTTCAAACCTCCACTTGTATGTCAACAGGTCCTACTGCCTTCCCCTTTTTAAAGTATTCAAATCTCTCCTAACTTCACCCTCATTAATATGTCTTGCTTTCTGGTCCACATGTTCTATAACCTTTACTCTTCTTCCACTTTAATTATCCTTATTCATTAGCTCCTCAAAGTACTCCTTCCATCTTCCCATCACACTCTCCTCACTTGTTCAAACATTATCCTTCCTATCTTTAACAAGCCTAACCTTCTGCACATCCTTTCCAGCCTGATCCCTCTGTTTTTCTAGTTGATTCAAGGACTTTTATCCCTCCTTAGTTTTCAGCTTTCCATACAACTCTTCATACATGCATTGCTTTGCTTTTACTAGTACCCTTTTTTCCCTACATTTATTCTCCTTGCATTCTTGTCTCCTTTCTTTAGAGTCCTCTCACTATCCCATTTCTTCTTGGTTAACCTCTTCCTCTTTATTTATTTATTTAATTTTTATTTATTTTTATTTAATTGTATAATGTAATTTAATTTATTTATTTATTTATCTATGCATTTATTTAAAAAACGGGGAGGGGGCGGAATAAAATTATAAATACTCTGGGAAATTTACCTGACTTAAAACAGGATAGGCTTAGTCTAATTTAATGACAGATGGTGACAAAAAAAAAGATAGTGTGAATTTGTATATATTGTATTTGAATATCTGTTTTTAGCTGTACATTGTTTATTTTCAATACAAATGTATATGAATAGTCAGACAGACAGAAAAAAACAGCAACAATCTGAACCATATTATACAAAGGTGCAGCAATTAAACATTACCTAGTATTTTTATCAGCAGTATGTAATTTATTTGAAACCCTTATTTTATAATTCTGATTCATTTATTTATTTATTTATTTATTTATTTATTTATTTATAGTCCCTTGTTTAGCTAGTCATTATCCTGGAGGAAGACTTTTGCTCTTTTCTCCATACTCTGTGCTCTATAACTGATGTCATGGCTGATATGTTAACTAGTTGACATTTCTTCAAAAACCATTGCACTAAATAATGTAACCAAAAACAAATTTACATAATAATATGTACATATGTTTGTAATATTTAATAAAGATTAGGATTTACTGATATCTAATGTAGTGATTATGGGCAGCCAAATGTCTTTTTATGTCTGCTGGTATTTATTTTTATATAGGTTAGAAAAAGACTGATCAGTTATTGACAGTAATGAACCAGGTATCATTTTATATACAGTATAAGTTTTACATTCTTATTTGCACATTCAACAAAAATTCAAACAATAAAATACATTTTGACACTTTTGTAAAATTAATAACACTCACATTTAAAAAATACCCATATTCCTTTTTACACGTTTATAAAAATCAGCAGTTTAAAATGCCTCTAACAAGACATGAAAAATATATCTGCAACAGTCACCCAATTTTGTTTGTTTATTTATCTCATTGCTACTGACTTGACTACTAATCATGTTTTTGCACTGTTGCACAAATGACACAATCAATTTGGCAGCTGGCTGATATCTTGCCTCTCTCTGGCAACAGTTTCCACCTGCCTGAAGGCTGCCATCATCATCCCAGTTCCTAAGAGCTCTGCAGTGACTGGTCTGAATGACTACTGGACAGTAGCTCTCACCCCGATAGTCGCTAAACGCTTTTAAAGACTGGTCATGACCCACATCCAAACAACCATTGACATCAGCGAGGACCCTAACCAGTATTCATACCGCAAGACTCGATCAACAGAGGATGCCATACCCTGTGGTCCACACCGCTCTCACCCACATGCAGCAGAAGGACTCCTACATCCATATGCTCTTTGTGGACTTCACGTCTGCTGTCAACAACATGATTCCCCAGCCCCTGATGGACAAACTACTCACACTAGGACCAAGCCCATCCCTTCAACTGGGTCCTGGATTTCTTAATCAACAGACCACAGTCTGTGAGGGCAACATAAACTTCTCCTCCTCCACCATAACACTCAGCACTGGCTACCCTCAGGGCTGTGTGTTAAGGACCCTCCTGTTCATTCTGCTCACATATGACTGTGCATCTACCCATCCAGCTGTCACATTGTAAAGTTTGCAGATGATACAGCTGTGCTTGGATGCATCACAAACAATGATGAGTCCAGCTGCAGGCAGGAAGTGGAACACCTGGAGAGCTGGTGCAGGAAGAACAACCTGCACATCAATTTGAAGAAGACGAAAGAGATGGTCATGGATTTCAAATGGAGCAAACCCACTTACCCCTCCCTGAGCATAGGAGGATCTGCGGTGGAGGTGGTCTCCAGCTACAAGTACTTGGGTGTACACCTGAATGATAACCTCAGCTGGAGCAACAACACCACCAGCCTGATCAAGAAAGTTCATCAGAGACTCTACTTCCTCAGACGGCTGAGACGAGCTGGTCTGAGAAGCTCAGTCCTCACCTC
>JBBPBX010039150.1:0-18996 GCA_038048925.1 Garcialebias charrua
CGGTTCATCTGTACCCAGGAATGAGTGCTTACTGCCTGGGTTGGGGACCTCCAGGGCGCGGACGGTTCATCTGTACCCAGGAATGAGTGCTTACTGCCTGGGTTGGGGACCTCCAGGGCGCGGACGGTTCATCTGTACCCAGGAATGAGTGCTTACTGCCTGGGTTGGGGACCTCCAGGGCGCGGACGGTTCATCTGTACCCAGGAATGAGTGCTTGAAAGCTGCTTAATTATCTCTGTGCACCATTGTAATCAACATTTCTCTGTGGTGTAAGTAAGAAAAATAAAAAAGACACAAAAGAGTTTCGCTCTAATGTCCTCTTCAGTTTTTAATACTCTTGTCCGTACTGTCAGACGGACACTTGTCAGAGCATGTCACAGCGCCTGGATCTGTTTTACACTAGAATGACTGAAATTTCAAGATCCTGAGGACAAACCCCCTCCTTCTCCTCAACCATTAGTGGGCCATTAACTGCCTTTTGTTATAAATATGCGTGCACACAACTCAGACACCCCCACCACACCAGACTGCATTCCAATGTTTCCACCAGGTAAGTAAGACTCTGCTTGCACTTCCCCCCTTAGTCAGAAGAGAGGCCCTGACCTGAATTCACACATAACAGACCCTGAAGTTATCTCACAGTTGAACATTTTGGGACATCCACTGAACGGAAAGCTTTGTCTGCTCCAGAACAATTTTATGCATAAAATTGTCTTATTCTGCTGTGCTGATTATCCTGTAACCCTGATGTTCTGTCAAATAAATTATTTTGCTTACAAGTACTGTCTCTCTCCTTGTCCTTGGCACATGTATATACGGTGCGTGCCGGCACATGCAGGTGGCCCATTGCTGTGTTCTACAACATGCTTGACCTATTGTTGTCCGTCACCTGACGGACCGACACAGGTCACATGACATGAAGTCAACTGACGGACCGACATAGGTCACACGACATGAGGTCAACTGACGGACCGACACAGGTCACATGACCTGAGGTCAACTGACGGACCAACACAGGTCATACGACATGAAGTCAACTGACGGACCGACATAGTCACATGACATGAGGTCAACTGACGGACCGACACAGGTCACATGACCTGAGGTCAACTGACGGACCGACACAGGTCACATGACCTGAGGTCAACTGACGGACAGACATAGGTCACACGACATGAAGTCAACTGATGGACCGACACTGGTCACTCGACATGAGGTCAACTGACGGACCGACACAGGTCACACGGCATGAGGTCAACTGACGTACCGACACAGGTCACATGACCTGAGGTCAACTGACGGACCGACACAGGTCACATGACCTGAGGTCAACTGACGGACCAACACAGGTCACATGACCTGAGGTCAACTGACAAAACGACACAGGTCACACAACATGAAGTCAACTGACGGACCGACACTGGTCACACGACATGAGATCAACTGACGGACCGACACAGGTCACACGGCATGAGGTCAACTGACGTACCGACACAGGTCACATGACCTGAGGTCAACTGACGGACCGACACAGGTCACATGACCTGAGGTCAACTGACGGACCAACACAGGTCACATGACCTGAGGTCAACTGACAAAACGACACAGGTCACACGACATGAAGTCAACTGACGGACCGACACTGGTCACACGACATGAGGTCAACTGACGGACCGACACAGGTCACACGGCATGAGGTCAACTGACGGACCGACACAGGTCACATGACCTGAGGTCAACTGACGGACCGACATAGGTCACATGACCTGAGGTCAAGTGACGGACCAACACAGGTCACATGACCTGAGGTCAAGTGACGGACCAACACAGGTCACACGACATGAAGTCAACTGACGGACAGACACAGGTCACATGACATGAGGTCAACTGACGGACCGACACAGGTCACATGACCTGAGGTCAAGTGACGGACCAACACAGGTCACATGACCTGAGGTCAACTGACAAAACGACACAGGTCACACGACATGAAGTCAACTGACGGACCGACACTGGTCACACGACATGAGGTCAACTGACGGACCGACACAGGTCACATGACCTGAGGTCAACTGACGGACCGACACAGGTCACATGACCTGAGGTCAACTGACGGACCGACACAGGTCACATGACCTGAGGTCATGTGATGGACCAACACAGGTCACATGACCTGAGGTCAACTGACACAATGACACAGGTCACATGACCTGAGGTCAACTGACAAAACGACACAGTTCACACGACATGAAGTCAACTGACGGACCGACATAGGTCACATGACCTGAGGTCAACTGATGGACCGACATAGGTCACATGACCTGAGGTCAACTGACGGACCGACACAGGTCACATGACCTGAGGTCAACTGACGGACCGACATAGGTCACATGACCTGAGGTCAACTGACGGACCAACACAGGTCACATGACCTGAGGTCAACTGACGGACCGACACAGGTCACACGACATGAGGTCAACTGACGGACCGACATAGGTCACATGACCTGAGGTCAACTGACGGACCGACACAGGTCACATGACCTGAGGTCAAGTGACGGACCAACACAGGTCACATGACCTGAGGTCAACTGACAAAACGACACAGGTCACACGACATGAAGTCAACTGACGGACCGACACAGGTCACACGACATGAGGTCAACTGACGGACCGACACAGGTCACATGACCTGAGGTAAACTGACGGACCGACACAGGTCACATGACCTGAGGTCAACTGACATACCGGTATAATGGACCAGATTGCACATTTATATACGGTGCGGCCCATTGCCGTGTTCTACAACATGCTTGACCTGGCAGCGATAAATGCTTATGTGTTATACAAGGCCTGCACTGGGTCCAAGGATTTTGGACTGAGGGGTAGGGGGTGGGGGGGTGTAGGTGTAGAATTAATGGGTCATTAGCAGGGTCATTAGCATGTGAATCGACATTATATAGCCCACTGAAAGGGACCGGGGGATTTAGAAGCCAAGTTTACTTGCGCAAAAAAGCGCAGCCTTAGTCAAATTAGTGTTTATCCATTTTATCTTCAACAACAGTAGAAAATGTATTCAAACAAAGATAATACATTAATATAGTATTTTTTATTAATCAGAAAAATTATTGTGAACTTTGTTCTGACTGATAAAAAAAATTCAAATTAGGAAATGTTTATTCAGAACATTTTGACACACATGGTACAGCCATGAGAAGCTAGAAGGTCGTGTTTAGTTAAGGTCTGAAGTGACTCATGAAGTCAGATATGAGAGGTTTACTTAAAAATACTCATCTTTTTTTTTGTTACGTTACAACAAATACACAACATAAGGTGATGTCATCATTGTATCTTCCCATACAATGATAAAATTAGTTCTCTGCATTTCACCCATACATCCAGCATTGGGCAGCTGCGCCCGTGGAGCAATTAGGGATTGGGTGTCTTGCTCAAGGACATTATGACATATGAGCATGGCAGGGAGTTGAACCTGCAACTTTCTGGTCCCAGGTTGGCTGCCCTACCTCTACACCATCTTAACCCCTGAGTTCATCTTATGAGCTAAGCGTCTTTCAGCTCTATTAATAAGTTAATTGACTAAATATAGGACATGTTACTAACAGAATAATTATGTGTATCATTATTATTATTATTATTATTATTATTATTATTGTTATTATTATTATTATTATTATTGTATAGTAGTATTTTAAAAGGTTGGTCCCTGCATATTATCGTAAAACAATCATGTAGTTGACATTTTAAATTCCTTGTGAAGAAAAAGGTCAGAATGTTTCAGAGAACATGTTTCTCTTGGTGCACTGGGGGTCACCTGCAGCACCTGTGGAGCTCCGCCCCCTCAGCAGGAGCTCTCTGATCAGCCCCCCCTCACAGAGGAAGGAGGGGCCACGCTTTCTTCCCTGTATGCTGATAAGTATAAGACCCCCCCTCCCTACAAGAATGCCATCACTGGGGAAGAAATCGAGTCTTGTGTCTGCTCCTCTGGTTGTGCTCCTCTGGTTGTGCTCCTCTGGTTGTGCTCCTCTGGTTGTGCTCCTCTGGTTGTGCTCCTCTGGTTGTGCTCCTCTGGTTGTGCTCCTCTGGTTGTGCTCCTCTGGTTGTGCTCCTCTGGTTGTGCTCCTCTGGTTCTGCTCCTCTGGTTGTGCTCAGGACGCTCCAACATGCAGCAGGTGCTGGTTCTGTGCGTCCTGCTGGCGTCATGGTGGAGCGGCTGCACAGGCTCTGCAGGTGAGTCATCACCACAACTATCATATCAAGTGTTCATGTCAGAAAATCGGATCCATATTTGATGGATTTATTTTCCCATCTAGTTTATCTTTAATGATGGAGAAACAGCGCGTGTGCACATAGTTTACGTCACAGTCAGGCTCTAAGTTGTGATTTATATGATGAATAAAACGTAACAAATAAAAAAAATGGCTAACTGAACATCTGCTTCTAAATCAAGTTGTTTTTATTTATTCATAAACAAGTTGTTTTTATTTATTCATAATCAAGTTGTTTTTATTTATTCATAATCAAGTTGTTTTTATTTATTCATAATCAAGTTGTTTTTATTTATTCATAAACAAGTTGTTTTTATTTATTCATAAACAAGTAGTTTTTATTTATTCATAAACAAGTTGTTTTTATTTATTCATAATCAAGTTGTTTTTATTTATTCATAAACAAGTAGTTTTTATTTATTCATAATCAAGTTGTTTTTATTTATTCACAAACAAGTTGTTTTTATTTATTCATAAACACGTTGATTTTTATTTATTCATAAACAAGTTGTTTTTATTTATTCATAAACACGTTGATTTTTATTTATTCACAAGTTGTTTACCTAATTCTGAGCCAGAGTTTGTGATTTTGACCAAAACAGAAAAGTGTCTGTCACGAAATTAAGACAGCTGTCCTCACGCGCGCGCACACAGTCCACGCACCGTGATGCGCGCGCCCTGCAGCACGACGCGCAGCACCTGCTCCGTCCTTCACGCACGACGTGTCCGCGCGTGTCCAACACTTGCACCTGCCAGTGTCCAGCCCTGCAGGTGGTCCTGCGCCGTGGGGGACAGCAGGGACACCGTCCATAAACGCCCCGCAGTGTCCTGGCGCGGCGCGCGCACCTGCTGCGATGCGCGCAACAAAACAAAAACAAAAGCGCGTTTTGCGCATGGAGCTGCGTCAGTGATGTTATACTCAGAGGCTGCTGGTCCAAAGCCGTGTCCTCTGTGCTGATGGGCCAGGCTCTTTCAGAACCTCCAAGTGTCCGGCGGATGAAAAAAAAAAAAAAAAAACACGCACGAGGACCATAAATGGCTGTGGGTCTACAGATCACGTGACGTGGTCTACTTGTGTTGAATGACTGTTACCTGCAGAGTTTATTGAATTATTTTTATTTTTATTTTTTACTTTATTTTTTATTGAATGAACTGTCCAGTGTCAGTCCGCTGCTCCTCTGACGTCAGCGCCAGATGTGGTGATCAGGTGTTGAACATCTGCGCCAAACTGAAGTTAAAGCAAAAAGCTCTTGAATATTTGGAGCTTGGTGTATGTGTCGGTGGTGGTGGTGTGTGTGTGTGTGTGTGTGTGTGTGTGTGTGTGTGTGTGTGTGCGTGTGTGTTCACACCTCATGTCTTCTGAAGCTTGCTCCACTTGCGCGTTTTGTCTGCCCTCGCGCACAGAAGGTCAAAGGTGGGCGCCCATTGGTCGAGACTTGTGCGGACAGAGATCTGATTGGTTGATGGTGAGGCTGCAAGGGCGTTTTTTGTTTTTTTTCGGTTATGGAATAAGTTTCAGGGCTACTTGAGAACTTGCTCATTCAAAAACATCAACACTTCTACAGAACCAGCTTCATGCTGTGGTTATGAATAATTCTCTGAAAGTGGTGATGATAAAAAGGAGGATTTCTCAGACAAATACAAATAAACATAACCTTTTGTTACCTGCTGCCAAAAGCAGAAATGTTTTTGCCGGTGCATGGTCATTTGTCTGTCAGTTAAATATATTATGAACCAGATGTTTGTTGGCAAAGTGTCTGAAATGAACCATAATATTTTATTACACTCTGCATCAGGCTGCAGGGCTGCAGAGTAATTATCTCAGTGTTGTGGTGTAATTTGTTCTTCCTCAGTACACAACCACACACACATCCACTGAGGACCCCCTAAACAGATGCTGAGCATCTTCTGAACACTAAATGCATCATGACTGCTGCCAACAGTTCCACTCAGGTTTGTTTTGGTTTTAGAACTCATTAAAATGCCAGAAGTGCAAACAAAGCCTCGAAACATTGAAAAGGAGAATATTAAAAAAATAGAGGGACTTCAAACGGATCATGAGACGTTCCCTGGACTTTTTCAATGGCATGTGTGTTTTTCATAAATAATTCATTTATAAGGTAGCTGCAGATCTTCGTCGCAACTAAAGCTGGGTGTAAACATGAAAACCAATTGTGAAATATTAATAAACTCTGACAAACGTGCGAGCGGAGCCCCACTGATCCAAACGATTGTCCCTCTGTTCTGATGGCACGGAAAGATAAAGCACCAAGAACAGCTTCATGAGAATAGAATGACGATTCCTGTGTATCAGGAGGCCATAAATAAATAACAGCTCATTTCAGCCAGTGGAACAATACGGTGTTTGCAGTCATTTACAAAAATATGAACTAATAACACAAATAACGTGTGTGTGAATGTGTACAAGAGCTTTGTCAGACTGCGCTCAAAGAAAACATCCTCTTCTGCTCAGACACAGAGCTGGCTGTTGATGTCGCTCAGAGGTTAACTCTGACTGACACGCAGGGTGTGAACTCTGCTGCTGACACCAGAGCCCCGAACACAACCAGCTCAGATTTTTATTTACAACAAACAAATCAAACGTTTCAACTGGAGCTGGAGGAGCATTTTGACACCAAGAAGGTTCATCAGTAACAGGTCAGAGAGAGGACTATATAAACGTTTTAGAGACTGAACCTTTCAGAAGTCAAGAGGGGGCATGCGAGCCTGTGAAAAAGTCTCTAAAATGTCCTCTCCATGAATGCTGGTTAAAGCTCTATCACGCAAAGAAGGATTCAGAGTTATGTCATTTGCAAACACTGCCTGAAAACACTTCTACGGGCAAATGCTCATTTATTCTGATGTGTAAAACTGTTCTGTGGTCAGATTAATCAAAATTAGAATATTTTAGTTTTTTTATTTATTTTGGAAACCTCAGATGTTGTGTACAAGATTTTGCAAGGTTAAAATGTTAAGGAGAGGGTACATCCACCTGATATGAGCATACAGGATTGCCTCTCTGATGGTATTGGGGTGCATTAGTGCCATCCAGATAACATAATTTTCAAAGAAGTCTTTACATATTTCAACAAGATCAGCCTCATACAAAATCCTTTACAACAGCATGAGATCACAGCAGAAGAGTCTTGTTGCTGAGCAGCCTGCAGTCCACACCTCTCACTAAAGGAGAAGAACACATGACGCAACATAAAACAATAAATCCATCTAAGAAGATCCAGGACTGATGAACAACTGTTCAATTCAGTTTATTTTATATAGTGCCAAACAAAGTTGTCTCAGGGCACTTTACAGGAACATTCACATACCGTATTTTTCGGATTATAGGTCGCACCAGAATATAGGTCGGAGTGTCCAATTATTGCCAAAAAATTGGAAAAATCCATAAATAGGTCTTACCGGTTTATAGGTCGCACCTACGTCACCGCCGACGTAACGCGTCATCCACTGCTGACGCGCCGCGTGACCGCTGAGTCAACCCGGCAATATGGACCGAGTGTTTAGCTCTGCTGCTAATGTCTGCCAGAAGCTAACAGAAGCTAACACGAGACGAGTCCGCCTCTCAGAAAACACGAATAAAAAATCAAATTTTATGTCAAATGTTTTCTCCAGGACATAGTTAACTACATTTTAGCCTTATAATTACTCTGTAAGCAGAAATGAATATACACCAATTGGTTTCGAAGCAATTTATAACATAAAGAGAAGCTAACAGAAGCTAACACGAGACGAGTCCGCCTCTCAGAACACCATCCATCCATCCATTTTCTTCCGCTTATCCGGGGTCGGGTCGCGGGGGTAGCAGCCTAAGTAGGGAGGCCCAGACTTCCCTCTCCCCAGCCACTTGGAGCAGCTCCTCTGGGGGAATCCCAAGGCGTTCCCAGGCCAGCCGAGAAACATAGTCCCTCCAGCGTGTCCTGGGTCTTCCTCTGGGTCTCCTCCCGGTGGGACATGCCCGGAACACCTCACCAGGGAGGCGTCCAGGAGGCATCCTAACCAGATGCCCGAGCCACCTCAACTGGCTCCTCTCGATGTGGAGAAGCAGCGGCTCTACTCCGAGTCCCTCCCGGATGACTGAGCTTCTCACCCTATCTCTAAGGGAGAGTCCAGCCACCCTGCGGAGAAAACTCATTTCAGCCGCTTGTATCCGAGATCTTGTTCTTTCGGTCATAACCCAAAGCTCATGACCATAGATGAGGGTGGGAACGTAGATCGATCGGTAAATTGAGAGCTTTGCCTTTTGACTCAGCTCTCTCTTCACCACGACAGACCGGTACAGCGCCCGCTTCACTGCGGACGCTGCACCTATCCGCCTATCGATCTCACGCTCCAGTTTTCCCTCATTCGTGAACAAGATCCCGAGATACTTAAACTCCTCCACTTGGGGCAGGACCTCCTCCCCGACCCGGAGAGGGCACGCTACCCTTTTCCGGCTCAAGACCATGGCCTCGGATTTGGAGGAACTGATCCTCATCCCGGCCGCATCGCATTCAGCTGCAAACCGCTCCAGTGAAAGCTGTAGATCACGAGCTGATGAAGCCAATAGGACCACATCATCTGCAAAAAACAGAGAAGCGATTCTAAGGCCACCAAAACGGATCCTCTCAACACCTTGGCTGCGCCTAGAAATTCTGTCCATAAAAGTTATAAACAGAATCGGTGACAAAGGGCAACCTTGGCGGAGTCCAACTCTCACCGGAAACGAGCCTGACTTACTGCCGGCAATGCGGACCAAGCTCTGACACCGGTCGTACAGGGACCTAACAGCCCATATCAATGGGCCTGGTACCCCATACTCCCGGAGTACCCGCCACAGAACCCCCCGAGGGACGCGGTCGAATGCCTTTTCCAAGTCTACAAAGCACATGTAAACTGGTTGGGCAAACTCCCACGCACCCTCCAGGACCCTGTTGAGGGTGTAGAGCTGGTCTAGTGTTCCACGACCAGGACGAAAACCACACTGCTCCTCCTGAATCCGAGGTTCGACTATCCGACGGACCCTCCTCTCCAGAACCCCTGAATAGACCTTACCAGGGAGGCTTAAGAGTGTGATCCCTCTATAGTTGGAACACACCCTACGGTCCCCCTTTTTGAATAGGGGAACCACCACCCCAGTCTGCCAATCCAAGGGAACTGCCCCCGATGTCCACGCGATATTGCAGAGTCGCGTAAGCCAACACAACCCCACAACATCCAGAGCCCTAAGGAACTCAGGACGAATCTCATCCACCCCCGGAGCCTTGCCACCGCGGAGCTTTTTAACCACCTCGGCGACCTCCGCACCAGAGATTGGAGAGCCCGATCCAAAGTCCCCAGGCTCCGCTTCCTCAGTGGAAGACGTGCCAGTAGGATTGAGGAGGTCTTCGAAGTATTCCGCCCACCGACTCACAACATCCCGAGTTGAGGTCAACAGCACGCCATCCCCACCATAAATGGTGTTGGTCGCGTACCGCTTTCCCCCCCTGAGACGCCGGATGGTGGACCAGAATCGCCTCGAAGCCGTACGGAAGTCATTCTCCATGGCCTCTCCGAACTCCTCCCACGCCCGAGTTTTTGCCTCAGCAACCACCCGAGCCGCATGCCGCTTGGACTGCCGGTACCTATCTGCTGCTTCCGGGGTCCCACAGGCCAAAAAGGCCCAATAGGACTCCTTCTTCAGCTTGACAGCATCCCTCACCGCCGGTGTCCACCACCGGGTTCGAGGGTTGCCACCACGACAGGCACCAACAACCTTGCGGCCACAACTCCGATAAGCTGCCTCGACAATAGAGGCGCGAAACATGGCCCACTCGGGCTCAATGCCTCTCAGAACACGAATAAAAAAATCGAATTTTAAGTCAAATGTTTTCTCTAGACCATAGTTACGTACATTAATGTCTTATAATTTACACTCAGTAAGCAGAAAAAATATACACCGAGTGGTTTAGAAGTTATTTATAAGCAAACAGAAGTAAACTGAAATAAAAAATAAAAAAACACGGGAAGTCCGCCTCTCAGAACACGAATAAAAAATCGAATTTTGAGTCAAATGTTTTCTATAGACCATAGTTTCGTACATTAAAGCTCATATAATTACACTCTGTAAGCAGAAAAAATATAAACCGATTGGTTTCGATTATAACAGAAACAGAAATACAACCACATGCTAACAGGAGCTACCTACCGTATGCTAATAAAAGATCGTTTTTATTTTATTTTAATCTCAAACATCTAATAAAGCTACTCACTTGTAAAGGTCCACACTGGGATTCCATTCTGTAAGTTTCAGAAAAATCCGCTGAGTGGTTCTTGACGTATCTTGCAAATAAACAGCTAAGAAACACAGAGCTAACAGAAGCTACATCCAGACCAGGAGGCTGACAGAATCAGTCCGAGCAGAGGAGCTTTTTTTCGGACACATGAGCTGGAAACGGTCTTCTTCTTCTTCTTGGGTCGGTGTACTCCTCTGGAAGTGGTACTGCACAGCGCCCCTAGCGGCCAAAAGTGGTACTGCACCATTTTCTGCCAAAGTGAAAAAGGCTCAAATCTGAGTCAAAAGTTGGTCTAAAAATATGGAAAAAAATCGATAAATAGGTTGCACTGGTGTGGTCGCAGGCCTTGAAAAAACCATAAAAGGTGCGACCTATAATCCGAAAAATACGGTACATAGAAAAGACAATTAGTAAAGTTGTCTATCTAAGGACAAGTTAAATCTTGGCTTCGTTGCAGTCTCCCATCCTGAGCAAGCACAGTGGCAACAGTAAAAAGGAAAAACTCCCTTTTGAAGAAACCTCCAGCAGAACCAGGCTTAGGACAAACAGCCATCTGCTTCGACCGACTGGTTCAGAGGACAGGAAGGAGAGACAAACGAAGACAGATGTAGGTCCAGATGTACCTGAAAGACAAAAACACAAGTTAAGGATAGAAAAATAATTACAAATACACAACAGGTTGAGCAGAGTAAGTACAAACAGCAACAGAGTGAAAATGGTTAGTTTGTCCTCCAGCAGTCTAAGCAGCAGCATAACTAAGGGATAGCTGAGGAAACCCAAGCTGACCCTAACTATAGGATTTATCAAAAAGGAGAGTCTTAAAAACTGGACAATGTGTCAGACTCATGGACAGAAACTGGAAGTTGGTTCCACAAGAGAGGAGTCTGAAAACTGAAAGATCTTCCATCCATTCTACTTTTTGGAAACTCTAGGAACCACAAGTAAACCTGCAGTCTGAGAGTGAAGTGCTCTGTTAGGAAAATATGAAACAATAATATCTGTAATATAAGATGGAGCTAGGTTGTTGAGAGCTTTGTAGGTTAGAAGTAAGATTTTGAATTCAATTCTGGATTTGACAGGGAGCCAGTGGAGAGAAACTAAAACTGGAGAGATATGATCTCTCCCACTAACTCCAGTTAAGACTCTGGCAGCAGCATTTTGGATCAACTGAATATTTTTTAAAGAAGTATTTGGACACACAGATAACAAATCATTGCAATAGTCCAGTCTAGAATCTAGAATCCTACATCAGACAAAATAGGACCATGTTCTCCTCCAGACATATCAGCTGACCTCCTCATGTCCTGCATGTTTACAGACCATTGGTAAAAGAAGATACGTTTTATCGCAGTAAAGAAGACCCGGGAGCAAAGCGGGTGGATGTGCCATCAAATTCAAAATTACTTTTTTTTCTGAAAAATTGTTTAATTTCTTAGACTAAACATATGATACCCATTTTTTTACTTCTGTGCTGTGAATAAAATATGGGTTCATAAGAGTTGTAAGCCATTGCATCCTGTTTTTATTGCAATTTTATACAGTGTCACACTTTTTTGGAAGTTGGAGTTGGGAATTAATTTGAAGGTTTTTACTGTAAAAGTCTTTAATAAATCATTGTTTTTGTTTCAGACTGGTGCTATCAAACCCAGTTCACCTGCGAACATCAGTGCAATGGTAAGCTTTTGATCAGGTGATAATGTAATCATCTGTGTGTTCTGTGCTTGTCTGTCAGTAAAATATCTCATGTATCACTGGACAAATGTAAAGAATCTTTAAGAAATTATTTATTGAACGTACAGCTGTTAATAAATTGTTGTAATCAAAGCAAAATATGTAATTCTGTCTATTTTAAATATACTGTATTGAGATCAAATTTGATGGACATCACTGCACAAATGAGCTATTAGCTGAGAGTATTTTCTTAAACACATACCTTGAGCTCAAATAGCTCAATATATGATGTATTTCTTTATGTTGGCATGCAAGTGGTAGACAATATGCATTTCTTCAAATAAAATCATACTTTATGCAGCATGTTTGAGATAAGGTCACATCGTAGTGCACCTCTTTAAAAAAAGTAAAACATCAAAAATACAGAGAAAAATAATAATATCCCCTGTGAGATTGTTAAAGGTCAAACTGCTGTAGTTTTTAACTGATAATTGGAAATTAATGACAAAAATGTATTACACATTCTCAGCTTGCGGCCCTGCTGTTTGACCAGTTGCATCATAGTGGTGAAAGTGAAAGGCATGCATATGAGTTAATTTCATGGTAAAAAATTAAACCACTTTAACTTTTTACAGGTTGACCTGAATGTGATTTTACACATAAAAGAAAAAGACCACTGAGTAACCCCTGTAGTACCCCATACATGAACCTAATGTTTCTGAGACAGACAGAATTAGTCTAAAATTTCAATTCATGTCTAGACCATCAGCAGGTATTAGACACAGGACCAGAAACTAAAAGTTGAAGCCACAAAGGACCAGCGCCCCTTAGTGGCTGACTGCAGTACAATTCTTAAGTCCCACCTGTAAACTAATGGTTCATTTTCCAGACCAAAAACCGAAATACTTCATAATAAATACATAAAACTTTTTTTTTCCAGGTGTTGATTTAGGTTCATTTACACTTAGATTACTCTTTCTTTGCTGCTAGATGTTGAAATGTGTATTAAAAATACATTTAGTATACTGTAATTTAGTTATTTGAGGCTTAAGTTCTATGTTACACTGTGGCTGTATAAATTCACAGCCTGTTAGTGAGTTCAGGGGTGTGTAGGTGGGCATTTATTATTGATGATACAGTTCCACATCCCTAGTGCGCACACGCTGACTCCATAAATACCACAAGGCAACTCCCAAACAAGGGAGGATGTTTTGGTTTCATAGTTGGACAATAGCTGTTAATAGAGTTACATTGTTAATCTTTGCTTATGTTAATGGTTTGGATACTGTCAGATGTTGTGAAAAGTTCATCAAAATCTGAGTAAGCCCAGAGGTGAAAGCTCAACTAATTTAGTTTTGGTAATTATTTTTGTTTTAGCACCAGAGAAGTGGAACCATGCCAACAAGGACTGCGCAGGAAGACACCAGTCTCCCGTTAATATTGTCACCAGAAAGGCCTTGAAAGATGAGCGCCTGACCCCTCTACGCTTTGAGAATTACCAGCAGATTTTCAGAGGCTCCATCAAAAACAACGGCCACTCGGGTGAGCTAGCTGACTGTTTCACTCCCTGCAAAAGCTTTGAACCAGTCTTGTAAAGAACGTTGTACAGAACGTGACATGTTTTAAAAAAGGTCTTAAAACCTTTCTTTTTATCCAGTTTTTTAATTAATTTATTGTGCTTTTGTTTTGTTTTTTTTGTTGTTGTTTTTATTGCACCCAGTTTTTATTTGAGTATTTTATCTGCATTTTGTGATTTTTTTTTTAATGCAATCATCTGTGAGTCACTGTCCTCTTGATTGTTCCTCCACTTGCATTTATGGTTGATGTTAATCTTGCTTTTATTTACAGTAATGTTCATTGGAGCACTTTGAGATTTGTTTAATGTAAAGTGCGTTATAAATAAAAGTTATTATTATTGTACACACACTGTGCTCTGTTTGTGTCCACTACAGTTCAGGTTGGAGTTCCTCATATCAGCTACGTCTCAGGTGGAGGCCTGCCCGCCACGTATAAGACTGTGCAGTTCCACCTGCACTGGGGTGACAACGGAGGGCCCGGTTCTGAACACACCATTGATGGGGAGCAGTACCCCATGGAGGTAACCAGTCCAGGCGACAATGTTTTGGCCTGTGTGAATGCGTATTAGCAAAATATTTTATGAGCCAGTGGACAAATTGATTTAAACTTGCAGAAATTAATCAATGGATCCAACAATGTTCAGTCAGGTCATCAGGGCGGTTTCTTTTTTTTTTTTTTTGAGATGTTTCATCCTTCATCCGAAGGACTTCCTCAATCCGACAAGCCACCAAACAAAACTGCTTCCCACAAACAGCATACTTCATGGTGGAGGAAAAAAAAACTGTTTGCTGTTGCTTGGATGGGCTCTGGGGCCCGCCGTCTCCCTCGTCAGCGCCTATGAGACAGTCATGCCAAAGTGGTTCAAAACACCAAAGTTCATGCTCAATAATCCAGGTAAAGAAAAAAGAAAAGAAAAACAAACCGTCCGGATGAACCGACTGCACATTGTTGGATTTTTACCTGGATCATGGAGCATGAACTTTGGTGTAATCATTGGATGCGCATGTGACAACTGAATTTGTTTGGTGTTAACCCTATTCAAGATGGCTGCCACATCCAGCTGCCTTTAAAAACACAAACATGGCTTTATCTCAGTTGCTTTTACAGATATTGATCTAAAATTAGGTGCTGCAGAAGTTAGCTTGTATAGTTTGTGCACTAACAGACTGAGGAAAATGGTTAAAACCTTTAGCCATTAATTAATGGACGTCAACTCAAACAATTAGCAAAACAGTCCTTTTTTTTTCTTTCTTCTTCTTCTTCTTCTTCCGGCTGCTCCCTGCATTAGGGGTCGCCACAGCAAACTAAGTCGCACGAAGACTTGGTAGTTATTTTGACACCCGATGCCCTTAAGGGCCTTGCTCAGGGACCCACGGTGGGGCGAATGGGGGTGGGGGTGCTTCATCTACCCCACCCACATTTTTGATGTTGTCGGTACCTGGGATTGAACTGGCGATCTTCCGATCACAGGCTCACCTTTTCTAACCTCTGCACCGCCACTCCCCTGAATAGCAAAATAATCCATAAACTACTAAATAAAAATAAATAAAAAAACTTACCATAAAAAATAATTATTGAATGTAAAACTACAACTAATGACCTTTAAGAGACAATCCAATTCAAGATGGCAGTCAATCAGCATTATCCAGCCCCAACCATGGCTGTAGCTGTTCATTTTACAGACAGAGCTAATATTCAACTTGGCTGTGGCTGAGAACCATTCACAACAAATACTCTGAGAAAAACATCTCAATACAAAAAAGGTTAAATCAGGTCATCTGGACTGTTTCTTTTAGGGAGAAATGTGTCGTCTTTCATCGGAAATACTTCATGAGTCCGAGGCCTTCAACCCAGATCTGTCATTGTAAATAGCACCTCCTTGAAGCCAGTCCTCTGTGGAAGTCCCAGAAACTGGCTTTACACATGCAAAAAGGGACCATCTGTCCAAAACAATCAATCATCATGTACAATAATCAAATGTTTTAGGCCTGATGTCCAACTTGCTACACACAGAAACAGCCTGAGGACCCCTGGCCTTTCCAGGTTCAATCAAAACTGCCACAGCTCTGTTCCATCTCATGAGATGATTGTTGTGTAAAACTCTGGCATTAAATGTAGCCGAAGATTTGCATTTCTTCAAGGAATGTTGGGCTTTTAATGATTAAATATTCTCTTGAGCTGATGAATGACCAACTTGTTATTTGTCTTCTTCTATATGTCATACAACCTATAATTTGTGACTGTGTGACATTTTCTTTCAGCTGCACATTGTCCACATGAAGAGCCACTACGCGGATCTGCCAACAGCACTGAGAGACAAGGAGGGAGTCGCTGTTCTCGGGTTTTTCTACGAGGTAGTCCTTTATTCCTGTGGTATAAAGTTTGAGAATTCCAATGATGCACGTGTCAAATGACACAAGTCTCATGTTTCTTTCTATTAGAAGTCCAACAGTGCAAACAAAAAGTATGATCCCATCATCAACGCACTGGACAGCATTAAAGCAAGTAAGTACAGTACCAAGGTTCTGCAACAGCCAACAGACCGTGACTGCATAAAAACTGTGCAGCTTAACAGAGTTGAGCATAACGGTTACTGTGCTGTAACTGTAACCTGCTGCCAAAATGTGAAAACTGAGGTTAATACTTTTGCCCATGTTTGTGTGTGCGCCCGTGTGTCTGTCTGTTACCAACATGTCATGAAACGAGATGGATTTTCATGAGACTCTCAGAAAGTAATCAATGGTTTGACATCTATAACTGATAAACTTTTAATTACCACGAAGCAAGATGGATGTCGACATTGCTAAGCAAACACATAAATGGTCATAACTCAGTAAGTTTTACAGATACTGAGCTGAGCTGAGGTTTGATGAGAATCATACTCAACATGTGCTTTGAATGTAATCTGATTGCATGTGATTGGTGTTTAAAACTTTGGTAAATGGTAAATGGAGCTTACTTATATAGCACTTTCCAGCCCCCTATGAGGGGCCCCAAAGCGCTTCACGGTACCAGCCATCCACCCTTTCATACACCGGTAGCCTGTCATGCAAGACGTTGCCAGTCCTTCCGTGAGCAACTTGGGGTTAAGTGTCTTGCCCAGGGACACAACAAGGTTTGCAGTGACCGGGGATCGAACCCAGGACCTTCCGGTCCTGAGCTGGCTGCCCTGCCTCTACACCATCTCGGCCCCCTGGCTCCACGTTGCCATTAAGGTCAACCTGACTGTTTGTTAGCAAAATAATTCATGAACTACCTGACATATTTTAGTGAGGCTCTCAGAAATTAATCACTAAATGTACATTAAAAACTGATTAACCTTTGGTGTCACTCAGGTCAACATGGCCGCCACTGACAACTGACCTTAAACACAAAAAAATCCCTACAATTCAGATAATTTTTCAGATATTCAGCAATAAATTTGTTTGATAGTAGAGATTCATCTCAAACACATACTTTAAGAGCTACACATTGTTTTTGAACTTTACCCATATCTTCAGCGTTGAGTCAACTCTGTGTACTAGCAAAATATCCAATGAGCCTCGGGACAATTTTAATCAAACTCTCAGAAAGTATTTGTTTAACTTGAACCTATAACCCTTTTACTAATGGAGTCAACCCAGTTCAAGATAAAAACAAGATAAGATAAGATAGAACTTTATTGATCCCGCAGGAAATTGTTGTGCCAGAGATTCAGTACAAAGGAACATGCACAAGAAATCGCACAAGAAATAAAAAATAACAGAGAATATAAAAAAATAACAAAGAATATAAAAATAACAGAGAATATAAAAAAATAAAATAACAGAGGATATAAAAATACCAACCATTGAGTTCTAAAACAGGTGCAGACAGAAACATTAAAGTGTTTATTATAATGCAGGATTAATTTGATTGTCCTCTGTGCAGAAAGGGGGAGGAGTTGAAAAGTTGGAAGGACTTCCTGTGTTGTTCTGTGGAGCACCTCGGTGGTCTCAGTCTACGACTGAAGGTGCTGCAGTGAGTCCAGGGTGTCATGCAGGGGGTGTGACATGTTGTTCAGGATCTGGAGCAGGTTCCTCTGCATCCTCTGCTCAGACACCTCTGTCAGAGACTGCAGCTCCACTCCCAGAACTGAACCAGCTCTCTTCATGAGTTTATCGAGTCTGTTGGCATCAGCTTTCTTCACCCTGCTGCTCCAGCACAACACAGTGTAGAAGAAGCTGGAGACCACCAAGTGGTAAAACATCTGCAGCATGGTCCTGTACAGACCACCGAGTGGTAGAACATCTGCAGCATGGTCCTGTAGAGACCACAGAGTTGTAAAACATCTGCAACATGGTCCTGTAGAGACCGAGTTGTAAAACATCTGCAGCCTGGTCCTGCAGAGAACACAGAGTTGTAAAACATCTGCAGCATGGTCCTGCAGAGACCACAGAGTTGTAAAACATCTGCAGCCTGGTCCTGCAGAGACCACAGAGTTGTAAAACATCTGCAGCATGGTCCTGTAGAGACAGAGTTGTAAAACATCTGCAGCCTGGTCCTGCGGACGTTAAAGGACCTGAGTCTCCTCAGAAGATATACTATTTTATACTATATTTTATTATTTAAAATATTTTTTAATATTTTATTCTATATATTTTATGCTTATGTTTATTAAATGTTTTAGTGTTTAGTGTTTAGATGGTTACTGTTGCACCGAGGGACTGAGAGAAACGCAATTTCGGTCTTGTGTATGTCCTGTACATATTGCAGTTCTGACAATAAAGTTGACTTTGACTTTGAAGAAAACAGCAACTCTGCCCTTTCGTGTAGATGGCGTTGGTGTTAGCTGTCCAGTCCAGTTTATTGTCTAGGTGGACCCCCAGGTACTTGTAGCAGTCTACACTGTGGACTCCACAGTGTCCACCTTAGTACCCTTGATGTTGTTAGGGTTGGGCTCATCTTCTTCCTGTAGTCCACCTGCAGCTCTTTAGTTTTTCCAGAATGAGTTGCAGGTGGTTCTGTCCACCACACCTCTGTATTCAGCTTCCTGGTCACCAGTGATGCAGCCCACAATGACAGAGTCATCCAGAGAACTTCTGCAGATGGCAGGACTGTGAGTTGTACCTGAAGTCCGTGGTGTAGAGGGTGAACAGAAATGGTGAGAGGACCGTCCCCTGAGGAGCTCCTGTGCTGCTCAGTATGGTGTCCAAGGTGGTGTTCTGCAGCCTC
>JBBPBX010039150.1:19195-30032 GCA_038048925.1 Garcialebias charrua
GTAGCTGTGATGATCATTACAGCTAAGTAGTTTGAGCAAACGCAAGCGCTAACACCATTGAGCTACACTTTGGATACTGTGTGATATCACACACAGTTATCTTTAAGTTTTGACCAAAACAGCTTTAATTCCATTCTCTATCAAATATGATCTTTGGTATAAATGGCAGCTGACGATGTGCATTTTTTCCAGGGATGCTAGGTCTTAATAACAATGTCTGTGTTTTCAGATGGCAACACCTCTCTGCCCTCCATCTCTCTGGCACAGCTGATTCCATCAGAGCAGAACATGACCTCTTACTACCGCTACAAGGGTTCTCTTACCACTCCAGGGTGTACAGAGTCTGTGATTTGGACTGTGTTTGAAAACCCCATCCCTCTGAACATAGATCAGGTCAGAATTAGAAATGAGCTGAAGGGACACGAGCACAGCTAATGAACAGCCAATGTTGTTGTGGGAAGAGTGTTCAGATTTATATAGGTGAAGTTATAGAAACAGCAGTAACACCTGAAGCCTAACCTTTGTGTCAATCCTCTGCTCTTCCAGTTGAAGGCTTTCTCTAACGTCCAATATCACGATGGCAAGCTGATGGTGAAGAACTTCAGGCCTGTCCAGCCCCTCAATGGCCGGCAGGTGTTCTACTCTGGAGGCTCTGTGGTCCTGCTCAGTTCGACTCTCCTTGTGGCTGCTCTCGTCACGGCGTTGAGACTATCCCAGTCGGACTAGAGCGAGGCATTCCATACTGCACTGTCTGCGTCATCCATGAACACAAACGGATCTGCATCAGTCCACGGCTGAGTTTTGTTTCTAACATCCTTTTCGGTTGCCAAGGTGACGGACCACGTCGTAGTGCAGGGAGTGCTCACATGGTGTTTTTCTCTTACGACACAAAATGAAAAAGTGTTTAAGGAGAACCTCATGAAAGGTGTTGTAAGGGTTTGCTCAGTGTTCATGCATGCCTACTGAAGTATTAGGTCTCATTTCAGCATTATGAATGTGCCATGATGGCCGGTTGTTGGCTGTCATACTCAACACTAGATCTTTTAATTAGGGTGTCAATTTTTCATCTTAAACATCAACACACATATGCAGCTGAAGCTCTCGTCAGGTTTCATTCACCTTGTCCAATGTCAGGTAAATTTAGTCTGTTAATACCAGCACGAGTTGCCAATAGTGTGAGATCCAAGTATAAATGTCAGACCCTCATGATTGGCGCATGATGCTTTGTTCTCAGCAGAGCACTGAGTTATAGATAGCAGAACTGAGTCATAAAACATACGCTCTATTTCAGAGCTAGCAGTCAAAGGAGTAGCAGTTTCTGTCAAAGGACCAACATCAGGCTGGGCCCTCACAGCCACTCAGACAGCAGCCTGTTTAGGAAAAGGGCAGGAAGCTGTTTCTGTAAGTCCTTTATGAAGAACATCAGGATGATGTTCTGAGAGCAAAGCTGCAGCTTTGTGGAGTAGAACCAAACAAAACTCATTTCAAACCAGCGACGATTCATTCATGTACTGTACACCGCCTATGACGTGCATGAACCTGCATGTTCAGATGTTCCAGATGTTTAGTATAAGCTACATGACTGCTGGAGTGAGGCTTCACGCACTGAACAGAGCTGGCTTCGGTCACTTTGATTCCCAGAACAAACCCGTCAGATTTCAGTGAACTCGTTGTGACAACACACGGCTCAAATATCAGGCTCTCAGATGCCCTGAATGTCATCGACTGTCAAGGACAGCCTGCTGAGTTCTCCCATATTTATTCAGGAGAAACTATATGTATTATGTATTGTGTTGATAGATACGCGTGCAATGTTGCAGCAAAATTTGTTGTGACTATCAAGCAAAGCATTTATTGAATTTTTCACACGGAGTCATGTTTTATTTTTATGCAGTGTCGTACACGTGTTTATGTACTGAATGTTTATAATGATGAGATGCGCAGTTATTATTTATGTATTGCTGTGTTTATTTACAATGCAAACCCATATATAAAGCACCAAATTGTTTATGGGAAACTGAACATACATTTTAAGTTCAAGAGTATGAAACTGCCAAGTTGTAATGCTTCCAAAGTGTCATAAACGATATAGTGAATGTTGCTGTTCAACAATAAACTACATGAATTTTTAATAGAAGCGTTTTCTCCTTGAATGGTCACGAGTCAAATCATTTGTATGTCAGGTCATCTCTCTGCCTAACTAATATAAACACAGTCTTTACCTTCAAAGTTATGTGCACGGGCTAATTATTAACAACACTAGGACTAGGACATTTCTGAAGAGATTTTGAAGGGTGCCAAAACAGCTACTGCCTGAAATGCCAACAACATTAACTTCCTTCTCCAAAGTCTAATATAAAGTTGGGATTAAATTATATAATAATCTAGGCTGACAAAATGCCAACGTTTTTGTTGTATAAACCAGGTTAGGATTAGAGAGGTCTAGACACACCCATTTTAAACCAAAGCCCGTTCAATCAAACTGACCACAATTTTCATTTTTATTCTTTATTTCTGCTTTATTAGACACAAGATACAATTCCATCCATCTTATCCATTTTCTTTACCTGCTTTTCCCTTTTTGAGTCGCAGCTGGTGTCTATATCCAGCTATCACCATGCGAGAGGCGGCGTACACGCTGGATACTTCAAAAGGCCATAAAGAAACAAACAAGGCAAAAAACAATTTACTGTCATTCACTGCTAGGTGCAAAAGTCACCATTAACATGCATAGCATCTGGAGAAAACCAGACTGCACAGGAAAAACACGAATACCACACAGAAAGGCCAGGAGGCGAACCTGTGACCTTACTACAAGCAATAAGTGCCTACCAGTGTGTCGCCATTTGATAAAAATGTTTTATCTCAAATACAGTGGAAGTCAATGAGAGGTTAGATGTATGAAGTCTGAACTCAGTGGAGTATTTGAGAAAAAAAAGTCTTACAGCAGTGAAAAATAAGAAAAATGCTTCTGTTTTGATGTTTGAACTACATGTCAATTATAGATATGAGATGATTTTGTTTACGAACATTTGGGAAAACTTAGAAAGTTCAAAAGTTATTGTAATATCACACTTGAAATTATCTACAATATGGTGAAATTGTTAAATGTACAGTAATATTTAGAATGCAGTTGTATAAATACTGTTAAAGAGATCCAAATGCCAGTTCAGACAGAAGTCCAACTTTCTGTAACTTTTTAAAACTTTAAGTTATGTTTCTTCTGTAATGTCTGAACTAGAGCTTTAAAAGGGAATGGTTTTTTCCACCCTTTCACTCAAATCCTAATGTTGTGTATGAGAAAATGTTTCTTTTTCTTTTTTTCAAATTCTGTTCTCACTGTATTACAAGAGCTTCCAGATTGTTTAAACACTATAATACATTGTGAAAAAAATTAACATAATTATATTTGAAAATAAAAATATGGGAGTGGTGGCGCAGAGGTTAGAGAAGGTGGGCCTGTGATCAGGAGATCGCCGGTTCAACTCCCGGTACTGACAACATCAAAATGTGGGTGGGAAAAGTGAAGTATCCACACCTGCATCCACTCTCGTTTGCTCCACTCTGGGCCCTTGAGCAAGGCACTTAACCCCCACCATCTGCTCCACCAGGCACCCTAGATAGCAGCTCTCTGCTCCACACAGTTGTCTGTGGTTGCATCAGGAAGGACATCCGGTGTAAAAACAATCGCCAAGTCTTTTTTACAACTTAGTTTGCTGTGGCGGCCCCTGAAGAAGGGAACAGCTGAAAGAAGAAGAAAAAACTAGACAAATATTTAGATTATCAAACAAAAAGAAGAGTGCAGTTTGACACTGCTTCAGTTTTATTGAAGATAAATTACATTACATGACTTCAAAAAGACCACCAAAGGTTTGTGTGATGTTTAATCGAATCAAATCATCCTGAACAAAGAAAAAAGAAAAAGAAGATGTGACAACAATGAGCATCCCTTCTTTTTACAACTTGACCGTCCTGACTTGTCCACAAGTTTGTGACAAGAGGCTTTTTGACTCAGTGAGAAGCTATAATGTTTCCTTAATTTTNTTCAAGAACAAATCAGGAACACATCAGGAGCTAATGGTAAATGGTAAATGGAGCTTATTTATATAGCGCTTTCTAGCCCCCTGTGAGGAGCCCCAAAGCGCTTTACAATACCAACCATCCACCCATTCATACACCGGTAGCGGCAGACTGCCATGCAAGGCGCCTTTCCAGTCCTACCGGGAGCAACTCGGGGTTAAGTGTCTTGCCCAGGGACACAACGACACATGGTGTGGGGAACCGGGATTCGAACCTCCAACCTTCCGATCGGGGGACGACTGCCATTACCACTACGCCACGGCTGCCCCTTAATTAACAATAATGTCAAAATTGTATCCAACATTTTGACGTCGAGGCCAGAAAACCTCTTATCACATTTATTTATTTATTTTGTTTATTTATTTATATTTATTCATATTTTATTTTTATTTTTTCCCCCTCTTGTCTTGTTCGGCATTGTGGCTCTCAGAATTATTGTCAGAGTGTCGAGGTGATACCCAACAGATTTACTTTCACAAGCAGAGCATTATGGCTGGCCTCAATGCTCCACGTGATATATACTTTGTACATAAAACTTTATTAAACTTTGCTTTGGGTTTGTTTCAGATGTATGGACACGGGGATGACAAAACAAAGAAGAAAACAAAGCTAGAAAATTGAGAAAAGGGGTAAAAGAGAAAGAAGGCGATAGAAGTATAGGAGAGAGAGAGAGGTATAAAGAGAACACAAATCACCATCATTGAAGTCTGCCTTTAAACCTGCGGAGAGAAAAAAAGACAAAGCCGAGAAACCACAACAACAAAACAACATATACAGTAGAATGATACTTATAGCATCATTAGAAAGTATTTTATATGGTACATGGTGATACAAGATGTATTTAGTGGCCACCACAACCCAACTGAGTGTGTATCTGATTAACACCTGAATCTAAACACCTGTGTGAGCGTGCTTGTCACTACAGTATAAGGTTTCTCCATAAGAATGTTCAATAGTGGATGTGGGGACCCACAGACCTGCCCCCACAGGACACGATGGTAACACAGGGAAGACCGGAGCCATAGACACCCAGCGGCCCTCAAGCCCAGAGCCCTGGGAGTCTCCCGACAGGGACAACCGCAACCCCCCCAGAGAGAAGCAAAGGGAAGCTCCGGGCGACCCCCAGCAACCACAATGCAGAGACCCTAGGAGGCTGAAGCAACGAGCCCACAGGCCCCGCCGGCAACCCGCCCCTCCAGAGTAGATCCGGCCATGGACATCGAGCCCCAAGGTCATACCACCCCCACAACAGAGTCCCGACAGAGCCAGGGCACCCAGGCCCCGGCAGGAAGCCACCAGGGCGGGCCGGCACACACCCGATCACCCAGCCCAGATGCCGAGAGCCACCAATGCACTGGTGGCAGGGGTATTTAACTCTACATATCATCAGAAGGCTTCAAACAATATTTAAAACTAATGGAGCAATCATTCTGATTTTGGACTTTATGAACACGGAGAAGGTCTTTGTATCAAATGATCCGTTTGGTTTGTTAATAGTTTGCTATTTGCATTTTTAAATTCACACAGAAGTGGGAACTTTGAGGACCTGTGAGAATGCAGTCTGAGGTGTCCACTCACCACCCACTAACTGGGCCTTCAGTTCAGGAACTCTGGTTCTGTAGTGGTTAATTATCTCAAGCTACTACTTTATATGCTGATGATATTTTCTTATTTTGTGTCTTGACCTGCTGTGTTGGTTCATTTGTTCGGACATGTTTTTATTTAGTTTAGTGCTTTTGCTTGGCAGTCTAAAACCTATTCTCAGATTATGAATTTAGTTTACCCCACTCTCCATTCCCATTTTGCTTTCTTTATGCAGGATGCAGCTATGTGCTACAGATAGTGCTATAAATTAATCAGTACGTAATCCTAACCAGAGCCCAAAGCTGAAATCTTGGTTCTAAACATTTTGTTTGTTGTAATACAGTATATCTGCTACGTTCAGCTTCAAGTGATATGAGTTTTGTTTGTTTGGCTGAGAAATTTATCTTTGTGTTTCTTGTTGTTTTTTCCTGCATTTTTGAAAAAAGATTTATACATAGACACACAATGTGTCAGCTTGTCTCCTGGGTCTCACACAGACAACTTTCTCATTTTGTTTGTGGTCTTAGAGTCTGTTTCTTTTCAACTGATTTATTTTTGATGCTGATTTTAAACAAAAAAAAACCTATTTCCATGATTAAAAAAAGCTTAATGCTGACAGAGTGTTGTGAGATCCCATATGTTTCACTACCAACCTAAATTGGCCCCCCACTCCATCACTAAGGAATCAAAAATCACACAAGATAAGAAGGACACCAACCTCCCACATAAGACTGTGAGAAAATATAAACAAAAGCTAGAGTAAAAGCCTCCTTCATTCTTTGCACTGGTTTCCAGTTCTTCTTTATCTGAGCATTGGGGCGGGGGGTGGGGGGGTTGTGCGTCTATGACACCTAATGAGCTTCAAGTAAACACGACGGCACCCATACAACCTTAGTAGCTTCTAAACACTGAAGTCTTTGTAATAAAAGTCACCATTTATTTCCAGAGCCATCTTCATCGTGAAAGTTACTCACCCTGAAACACACAGACACACCCATTAGCCCGGCGCTGTTAAAAGTCACTAGTTTGATCTTTGTGGATATGCTCTCTGGTAAGGTCTATTCAGGGGTTCTGGAGAGGAGGGTCCGTCGGATAGTCGAACCTCGGATTCAGGAGGAGCAGTGTGGTTTTCGTCCTGGTCGTGGAACACTGGACCAGCTCTACACCCTCAGCAGGGTCCTGGAGGGTGCGTGGGAGTTTGCCCAACCAGTTTACATGTGCTTTGTGGACTTGGAGAAGGCATTCGACCGCGTCCCTCGGGGGGTTCTGTGGGGGGTACTCCGGGAGTATGGGGTACCAGGCCCATTGATATGGGCTGTTAGGTCCCTGTACGACCGGTGTCAGAGCTTGGTCCGCATTGCCGGCAGTAAGTCAGGCTCGTTTCCGGTGAGAGTTGGACTCCGCCAAGGTTGCCCTTTGTCACCGATTCTGTTCATAACTTTTATGGACAGAATTTCTAGGCGCAGCCAAGGTGTTGAGAGGATCCGTTTTGGTGACCTTAGAATCGCTTCTCTGTTTTTTGCAGATGATGTGGTCCTATTGGCTTCATCAGTTCGTGATTTACAACTTTCACTGGAGCGGTTTGCAGCCGAGTGTGATGCGGCCGGGATGAGGATCAGTTCCTCCAAATCCGAGGCCATGGTCTTGAGCCGGAAAAGGGTAGCATGCCCTCTCCGGGTCGGGGAGGAGGTCCTGCCCCAAGTGGAGGAGTTTAAGTATCTCGGGATCTTGTTCACGAATGAGGGAAAACTGGAGCGTGAGATCGATAGGCGGATAGGTGCAGCGTCCGCAGTGAAGCGGGCGCTGTACCGGTCTGTCGTGGTGAAGAGAGAGCTGAGTCAAAAGGCAAAGCTCTCAATTTACCGATCGATCTACGTTCCCACCCTCATCTATGGTCATGAGCTTTGGGTTATGACCGAAAGAACAAGATCTCGGATACAAGCGGCTGAAATGAGTTTTCTCCGCAGGGTGGCTGGACTCTCCCTTAGAGATAGGGTGAGAAGCTCAGTCATCCGGGAGGGACTCGGAGTAGAGCCGCTGCTTCTCCACATCGAGAGGAGCCAGTTGAGGTGGCTCGGGCATCTGGTTAGGATGCCTCCTGGACGCCTCCCTGGTGAGGTGTTCCGGGCATGTCCCACCGGGAGGAGACCCAGAGGAAGACCCAGGACACGCTGGAGGGACTATGTTTCTCGGCTGGCCTGGGAACGCCTTGGGATTCCCCCGGAGGAGCTGCTCCAAGTGGCTGGGGAGAGGGAAGTCTGGGCCTCCCTACTTAGGCTGCTACCCCCGCGACCCGACCCCGGATAAGCGGACGAAAATGGATGGATGGATGGATGGATATGCTCTTGAGGAAAACAAACAGTGTCACCTTTTCTGTCTTCATTCCCTCCTCAGAGTCTGCTGATTAATGCTACATTGCAAATCTCCACATTTGCAATGCAGCTGCTATTAATATTTGGAGCACAGCTGTCCTGTCACTTTGCTTCTGATACACCTGAATTTCCCAACTGAGGGAAAATAGTTTATTTCTATTCTTTTTGTTTCTATTAGCTTAGTTTTGTTCTAATACAATATATTTACCTGCTTATCTGTTAGCAATATACAGTATATAACTTGCACATGTGTCTGCAGACTCTAGTGACTCTGGAGCAACAACACCACCAGCCTGATCAAAGCTCATCAGAGACTCTACTTCCTCAGACGGCTGAGACGAGCTGGTCTGAGAAGCTCAGTCCTCACCTCCTTCTACAGGTGTGCAGTGGAGAGCATCCTGTGCTCCAGCATCAACATGTGGCATGGAGGCTGCACAGCTGCAGAAAGAAAAGCTTTGCAGAGAGTGGTGAAGGCTGCACAGAAGATGTTGGAGTCAGTCTCCCCACCATCACAGACATTTACACCTCCAGATGCAGGAAGAGAGCCACCTGCATCATGAAGGACCCCACTCACCCAGCACACACTTTTTGCCCCACTCCCCTCAGGAAGGAGGTTGAGGAGCATTAAGTGTAGAACCACTAGACTGAGGAACAGCTTCTACCCTGAGGCTGTTTGACTCATGAATATCTAACCAGAATAATCACTGTAAGAAGAAAAAATCACTGTAACGCTACTTTGACTGGTGATGCATGACTTATCCTGTATCCTTGTGGGGCCGAGATGGTGTAGAGGCAGGGCAGCCGGCTCAGGACCAGAAGGTCTCGAGTTTGATCCCCGGTCACGGCATACCTCGTTGTGTCCCTGGGCAAGACACTTAACCCTGAGTTGCTCCCGGTAGGACAGGCAGCGCCTTGCATGGCAGACTACCGCTACCAGTGCATGAATGTGTGCATGAATGGGTGGATGGTTGGTACTGTGAAGCGCTTTGGGGCCCCCCAAAGGGGGCTGGAAAGCGCTATATAAGTAAGCTCTATTTACCATTTATCTGTGCTGCTGATCTCATGCTGCTGATTATATCAAGTTTTTGCCCATCTGTTCACCACAGATTCATGTTTGACCTGTTGTTGTTACGCCGTATTGTTTAGCGTATATGTCCTAAAGACAAAAAAAACTTGGATGACCATTAATCTTCTGTTTTTGAACACAGACAAGACAGAAATTTTGGTTTTTGGACCCGAGTATCTTAGGAATAATTTTTTTCAGTCTGTCATCCTCCTTGGATGGCATTAATCTGCCTCCAGCTCTAATGTTAAAAATGTTGGTGTTATTTTTGATCAGGACATGTCTTTTATCCCCCACATTAAAACCATTACTAGAATTACCTTCTTCCACCTGCGTAATATCACTAAAATTAAAAACATCTTACTGTATCTAAAAATGATGCAGAAAAACTGGTTCATGTTGTCACATCTAGACTGGACCATTGCAACGGTTTGTTATCTGGGTGTCCAAATACTTCTTTAAAACATCTTCAGTTGATACAAAATGCTGCTGCCAGAGTCTTAACTGGAGTTAGTGGGAGAGATCACATCTCTCCAGTTATAGCTTCTCTCCATTGGCTCCCTGTCAAATCCAGAATTGAATTCAAAATCTTACTTCTAACCTACAAAGCCCTCAACAACCTAGCTCCATCTTATATTACAGATCTTATTGTTCCATATTTTCCTAACAGAGCACTTTGCTCTCAGACTGCAGGTTTACTTGTGGTTCCTAGAGTTTCCAAAAGCAGAATGGGAGGAAGATCTTTCAGTTATCAGGCTCCTCTCTTGTGGAACCAACTTCCAGTTTCTGTCCGTGAGGCTGACACATTGTCCAGTTTTAAGACTTTCCTTTTTGATAAATCCCATAGTTAGAGTTGGCTTGTTGTGCTGCCATTGGCTTAGACTACTAGAGGACACACACTGCTCTCACCCACCTGGATCAGAAGGACTCATACGTGCGTCTGCTCTTTGTGGACTTCACATCTGCCTTCAACACCATGATCCCCCAAACTCTGATAGACAAACTATCTACACTTGGACTAAGCCCCTCCATTTGTAACTGGGTACTAGACTTCTTAACAGACAGACCACAGTCCGTGAAGATCCACAACTTCTCCTCCTCCACCATAACCCTCAGCACTGGCTCTCCTCAAGGATGTGTGCTGAGCCCCCTTCTGTTCACTCTGCTCACATATGATTGTACAGCCACACTTCCAGGCTGTCATATTGTTAAGTTTGCAGATGATACAGCGGTGGTGGGATGCATCACAAACAATGATGAGTCCAGCTACAGACAGGAGGTGGAACACCTGGAGAGCTGGTGCAAAGAGAATAATCTTCACATGAATGTGAAGAAGACAAAGGAGATGATTGTGGACTTCAGAAGGAACAAACACACCCACACCCCACTGAACATAGGTGGATCTGCGGTGGAGGTGGTCTCCAGCTACAAGTACTTGGGTGTACACTTGAATGATAACCTCAGCTGGAGCAACAACACCACCAGCCTGATCAAGAAAGGTCATCAGAGACTCTACTTCCTCAGACGGCTGAGACGAGCTGGTCTGAGCAGCCCAGTTCTCACCTCCTTCTACAGGTGTGCAGTGGAGAGCATCCTGTGCTCCAGCATCAACGTGTGGCATGGAGGCTGCACAGTTGCAGAGAGGAAAGCTCTACAGAGAGTGGTGAAGGCTGCACAGAAGATGTTGGAGTCAGTCTCCCCACCATCACAGACATTTACACCTCCAGATGCAGGAAAA
>JBBPBX010039151.1:0-30031 GCA_038048925.1 Garcialebias charrua
TATAATTTCTGTGTACTGTAACTATCTCGTTACAACATGAACACCCGCGTCTAAAAATAAAGTGCAGCCTTTATATGTAAAAAAATTGTTTTATTGTTTTGTTGTTGTGTTTTTGTGTGCACGGCTTATATTCGAGTGTGCTCTATAGTCTGAAAATTACGGTACTAAAACTGTAAACAATATTTTTTATACGAGAACTGAAGCATATCGAAATATAGCTATTGAAAGTGAGTTTTTGACTACCGTAGTTGGCCAAACGGCCGTGCTCAGCTGTAAAACAAAACGGGCCGTTACCTTGGTGGTGTACTGTTCAAGAACACTGATTGTTTCTGGGTCAATCGCTGTGGCCTCAGCCTGTAGATCTGCAATGGTGCCATCAGCCTGGATGGCCAGGATGGTGTTGGGCGGCGGCATGTGTACGGTGTGCTGGATGTAGGCCGTGCTTCCGTCCTCCAGTTGGATCTCCTGCAAGCCGCTCTGGTCATAAGTTTCTGAACGGAAACAACAAACCGAATGTAAACTACTAAACGAATAAACAAGAAAGCAAGGTCAGGAAATTAAAAAGAGCCTTTAGATCTGAGTAGTTGTGTATTCCACACAAAATATTCCCACTTTAAAGGGAGTTCCTGGCCATTTTATAGTGGGTTCTGTAGACTAATTATGAACAAACATAATCTTACCTGTTGTAGATTAATCTATGAACGACCTCAGTTTGGAGAAAGTTCACGTTTGGCAGGTTTAATGAGCTGAATGCTCAGAACAAGAGGACTGCTGCCATCTTAAAACAATTTAAAGCTCGAAATTTTCATAAAAGGCTTGTGTGAATAAACTCCATATCTAAGCTGAAGTACTTCAAAGAACTCTACAAGTAAGATAATTGATCATAACTTCTCTACAGATTTCCTTGTTAGAACATCTGAAAACAGCTCATTTTCAAGGTAAAATAATGTTTAGATTTTTCACTATAATTCACTCGTATATGTTATGACTGTATTTACTTATTATATTTTGGTATTTTTAATTCCTGTGACAAACAAAACAATTTTTTAAAGGTTATCAATACCAGCATTTAAACTGTCAGTGTTGAGAAAACTTACATCACCTTAAAAATTGTTTTTATTTATTTATTTATTTACCTTTGGGTGTGTGAATATAGGCAGTTGTTCCATCTTCTAGCTGGACGGCCTGCCCGTCTTCAAGCTGTAAACTCTCTCCTCCTGCAACGTAACGGTAAAAAAAAAGTCACTTAAAACACAAACAACATGAGAAACAATATAAAAACTGCTCACACGCTGTGTCCCTTACAAGCCTAGCACTCCTTGAAGAAATGCACATTGCTGACCAACTTTTCTGGCAAATGTTAAACTAAGATGTTATGATGAGAAAAAAAAAAAGCTGTAGCGCATTAGGTTAAACGTGTAAACGACGTTCTACTGTCATCTGTTAGCGCTCTGAATGTGTCAAGGATGAACGTCGGCTACAGCCACACCTAATTTCAGCTCAGCGTCTGTGAAACGGACTGAGGTAGAGCCATTGCTAAGGTCAGGTAGCTAAAGCAGCCATCTTGAATTGGGTTGACTCCAATAGTTAATCATACATGTGCAGCCAATGATTACTTTCCGAAGGAAATGAATGGAAAATAGATCTTGTACAATATTTTAGTGACTACTGTACAAGTTGGGAATGCTTCTCAGCTAAACACATAATTTTAGGTCACTCTCAGTAAAACTTACTTATAGCTACGCCTGTGCTTTCTGTGGCGAGTCAACTCTGGCAACCGTCTTGAACCAGGTTGACTCCAAAACCTAATCAGCTGTAGATGTGCATCTAGTGTTTACTTTTTGGGTTTCACTAATATCCATCTACTGGTTCATGAGATATTTCGCTAACACAACAAACGCATGCACGGCGGCAGGCATATATAACAAGTGCTCAACATAAAACAAAGTTCCCAGTTAGTAAAATGGTGTCTTCGGTTTCTTGTTACTGGATATTGCTTGTACCTGTTTTAGGCATGGACACATGCTGAACGTAGGCGGCTGAGCCGTCCTCCAGTTGGATCACCTGACCATCCATGATGTGGCCATCCGAAAATGAAGCTTTGGAGTCGTGCTGGATGTACGCTGTGGAGCCATCTGCAAGAGTAACGGCCTGCAAGCTCACGGTGTCCATGCTCTCCATCTGATCACCATCTAAGTAACCATTTGACAAAGACGATCGACCTTTCATGATAATTGCGTTAAGTTACAGTACTTGTAAATATTTTAGCAAAAAAGATTCGAAGAACAAAGATCCAACAGAACTGCCATTAGTCAACCATGTATTTAGACGTTTACACATTTCATTATTATTTTATGGCCTCTGAAACCACTAGAAGTGTATTCTATTTGACATCTGAAAAACACAAAGCCGGATTTTATTCTGACGATTTAAACAAATCATAGAACATCAATTAATAGCCACTGTCAGAATTAAGTTGAAGTCCAGGAACTCACCTGCCACCGTCACCGCCTCTGTCAGACAGAGAGTAACCGGCTGCCCATCTGCATCATGAAACTCCGACATCCCCTGGGAGTCCCGGTTTATCTGGGCCAGGAGCATGCTTTAGCTGCTGGAAGGACAAAAGCAGTAAAGTCCACAGGTTAGCAAAAACATATTCCTTTTTCACCTTTATTAAAACATTTTCGTCCAACTTGTGAAATATTTACATGTTTTAATGCAGAAACACAACAACTAGGTATAATTTCTTACGTGGCAATTGAGCCTTTATGAGTATGGATATATGCTGCAGCACAAATGGAAGAATATCCAGTACTGACATGCAATCAAAATACACAAAACTCATAAATTACGGTACTATGGAGGAAAACTATGAAGATAAATAGTCACAAAAGTAGGACAAAACATAACTTGTGTCATGTAACTTTGTGTTTCAAAGCACAACTGAACAAAATGATGCAGAAGATTTGAGTTTTAAAATAACATTAGATATGCTGGTGAAGATTCTCAGTCGTCCAGGACATGATAAAATCAAAAAAGGCGTTCAATACAGGATCAACTGGAATCAACATTAGATATGCTAATATGCTAAAAAGATTTATGTTTAAACAAATTATTTGAATTAAGGGAACTTTAAAAAATACCAAGATCATTCATTTATCATGAGAAAATTACTATGTTAGTTTTAAAATTCTAATTTTTGGATCAATTAAAGCTGCAGTATGTAGCTTTTTTTATGAACATATTTCTTCACTCTGTCACTACCTCCTGACAGACTGATGTTAGCCAGGTAATCTCTGAAAAAAAATTAAAAAAAATATTGTCCCCTTGCTTCTCCAGGTGGTAAATAAGCATTTCTAAAAAGAAAAGGTGACCCGCCATTTTCCAGCCAATAAAAACAGAGTTTGTAACCAGCCAATAAAAACAGAGCTTGAATTTGAATCAGCCAATAAAAACAGAGCTTGAATTTGAAATTCAACAGACCACAAGGGGGCAGAGCCACATATGGCTCTGAGGGGGAGGGATCAGAATGCTTTGCCTGTTGAAAATATTTCTAACTGCTGCAGTTCTACAGAAACTGCATACTGAACCTTTAACATCTGTAAATTTCTTGGAACAATGTAAAAAGTTGTCACCGGTCTAAAATAATTGGCATAATTTCTAAATCCTTTTAAAGGTTGCCATGAGACTTTTAGCAAATGTTCTTTGTTGAATATCTTTGTCAGTAATAAATGTAACTGTAATAAATACCCAATAATATTTTTTTTATTTACAACAAGAATTTAATTTTTTACCGTAGACTGACACATTTCAACATTTTGTTGGTTGAAACACGTAGGGGTGCTGACAAATCAATCTGATTTTAGGAATATATGTAGTTGAAAACATTAACAGTCTGTTGTTGGGTTATTGAAAAAGTATTTTACATTTTGAGAACAGCTTTTGTTGGAGCAAACGTTAGAAATTATGGAAAGGCTGTTAGATGAAAGACATACTGTTCCTATTTAATATCAATGCAGATTATCATTTTTCCAACTCACTAACCAAGATTTTTTTCTATCTCTTATTTTAAGAGTGGTTTAGCGAAAAATAAAAATAAAACTTAGTTTTCAAGATCGAGCGGAGTCTGCACTTCCAGTAATGTACAGATCATTAATGTGCTTAGACTCATTGTAAGTACAACTACTGTATTCTACAGCAGTTGTATCAGAAAATAGATAACTGATGTCCACAGATAATTTTGAAATGTTTAAAAATATTCCTCCACAACAAAAATGCAATTAGCTTGGATTGAGAGAAGAAAAAAAAACATTACATTGATACTTTATTAATCCAAGTGGAGAAATTTGAGGCATCCAGCAGCATGTTCTAATTATACAGAAAAAAATAAAAAATGAACCAATCAAAAATGTGGTTTTTTTTCCATTTTCTGTAATTACATGTAACCGGATGCCTCAAATTTCACCCCAGGATTAATAGAGTTAGTATTATTGCTATTGTATTAAAATTGCTAGTCATTTAGTTAATAGAAATAACAGTAAGATATTTTCAGGGTCTGAACCCAAGATTTATTGTAGTCATACACATTTAGATGAAAAGCCTTTTCCTACTCTGCTCCTGCAACCTGGCACACCTTACAACAGGAACTGACCACAAATTTTCTTTAGGGGATTTTAAAGATATGAATTTAAATGTTAATATTAATGTCAATAGAAAAATCAAAGCAAATACGTTCTTGTTTTATTTATTCATTTTATGAATGAGATACAACAATTAACAAACAGTATATGTAATTGGAAAGAAAAAAACTATAAAAATATTTACAATAATGAAATACAACAATTAACATTCATTCATTCATTCATTCATTCAACCTTTATTTATACAGGCTAGCCTCGTTGAGTCACGGGGACTCATTTACAAGAGGGACCTGTCTCACTCACACCAAACAACCATCCACTCTCACACTCACACCTAGGGTCAATTTAGAGTCACCAATCAGCCTAACAAGCATGTTTTTTGGTCTGTGGGAGGAAACCGGAGTACCCGGAGGAAACCCACGCATGCACGGGGAGAACATGCAAACTCCACCCAGAAAGGCCCCGGACCGGGATTTGAACCGACAACCTTCTCGCTGAGAGGCAGCAGCTCTACCAGTTGTGCCACCGTGCTGCCCAATACAAAAAACATATACATATACATGATAAAACATATACGTATACCGGTATACGTAATTGGAAAAGAAAAAACATATAAAGAAAAAATATATAAAATATAAAATGAAAGGTAGCAGATGAAGAATATATCTTATTAAATCTGCTCCTTATTTATCTAATAAGAATTTAGACAAATTTTCTATAAATAATAAGTAAATTCAATTATTTCTCATTTAAATACATTCATTTATATTTGTTTAACAATTCAACCTTAACCAGTTTCTTAAATACAAAAATTGATTTGGCTTCCTTAACATCTGTCTTTAAATTATTCCACAATCCTACTCCCTGAATTAAGGTAGTTCTTCCCTTCAAACTAGTTCTAAATTGCGGTTTTAGAAATACATCTTTCCCTTTGAGATCGTAACAACATGATCTTTTCACAAATTACATTTGGATATTTGACGGTAGTGTATTTTTTTGAGCTCTAAACATAAGTAACAAGATGTTATAATCCACCAAATCATAGAACTTCTGCAATTTCATCTGATAAAATAATTGACTTGGTGGGTGACAGTAATGCTTTCTTGCTATACTGTAATTCTTTTCTGCAAAATAAAAATAAGCATTGTGCTGCTTTTACATGCTTTAAGTATTCTACCTTGTTTTACTGCACCCTGATTTATTGTTTTAATAACATTACTTTTGTTTTAAACTACATTTTTACTGTAGTTTATTGTTATCGTCTATACTTTTGAGTTCTCGTGGCTCAATGAGACTCATTGCACTTTAAATGTGACTCCATAAAAAGTTTGAAGTTGACTTTTCAAAGTGATCTGCCTTGTTCTGAAGGAGCTGCCAGCGTAATGTGTATTGTATTAGTTAGAAAATTAGAAAGTTAGTCATTTTGTACTGTTTGTTGAAGATTATTATTGTTTAATCTGATTGTTTGAAAAAAGGGGCAGATATAATAAGATTTATTCTTTCTGCTACCTTTCATTTTTTTAATATTTTGTACATTATCATTTATGGGATTGTCTTGTATCGTTTCTTTTGTAAAAAAAAAAAAACAGATTTAATAAACATAAACAAACAAACATCTCCTACATCTCTGGCCGTTTTGGACGGTTGTTGATTAGCATTAGCATGTTTGGCTAGTTAGCTACAACTATGACTTGCAGCATTTGCTCGTTTGTTAGAACACACCATCTAAAATGTGCCAAATGTTAAGAGTTTCACTACTCTGGTGACACAGTGACGACATGACAGTTGATCAGTCTACCGCTACATCTGCAGGGACGATTAGCCGTTAACCGGACAGGCTAACTAGCCACGATGCTAACATCGCTGCTAACTACGCGAAGCGGAGCTGTCACGACTTTTAAAGCGACTCGGGGCGAATATTTCTCGAACGATGAGGTTGACGAGGGTTCGGTTGTCTTAAGCTGCCGTGTGGCATCTGATGAAACTGTGCGTGACAAGTGCAGCTAAGCTAACGCTTCACTTCTAGCCAACTTCGACTAACTAGCAACCCAGTAAGGAAACAAGAAGGAATCCATGAGCTAATTAATATCATAAGCAATTTCGCTCGGGGAATGTCAGTTGTATTTTATTCCCGCTTAACAGCAATTTCCCTTTTCCAGCTGTATCCCTGCTGCATCCTGTCACTCCCGTTCACAACAGAGATGGCTGTGGGAATAATGCACACTGGGTAAAAACCAATTTATATACTAACCTCCAAAAAATTTCCAACAATTCCTCCTGTTCGACCACCATGCAACAGTGCAGGAAACGATCAGCGAAGTCTCCAACCCGGGAACATGTATGACATACAATACTCCCCCAGTTCGTCCCGCCTACTCCGCAAAGCAAAGCATGTGATTGGGCAATCGCTCCCAATACAGTTTTCTATTGGTCCAGCGTCGTGCTCGTCTTTCCGCTTCTTTGGCAGTTATTCAGATTACTGGGCCACGGAGAGACGCCATTCTGCGCCGGTTTTCGTATTTGTGTCGTGCTTTCAGTTGTAACTGCGCTTCGTCGTCATGTAAATTTAATATTTAAGCGTTGGAATAAGACCATAGTCAACTAAAACGTTAAACGGTCCGAGGCACTGAATATCACAACATGCGGCCACATTGCTTCTTTAGCAACATACACAACGGTGTGTGTTGGTAGGGTGGATATTTGGGGATCCATGTTTAAAACAAGGTTGTGTGGTGGGGAAAGGGATGCATGCAGTGACACAAAGTTTCGAATTTAAAATTTCCACCAGATATACAAACATATACTGACTCTGTCACGACTGTGCAAACAGGTTTATTAGTGCATGTAGTGATGCAAGACTAGTAATAACCAGCTCATTAGTGTGCTGAGATGAATGCAGACCACACACAATATGCTGGTGAAGATTCTCAGTCGTCCAGGACATGATAAATCAAAAAAGGCGTTCAATACAGTCCAGTTGTTCTGTATTGAACGCCTTTTTTGACCACACACAATAATGATGTGCAACGGTTTTTACTTCTTATTAAGCTCAGTTATGTCAATTTAGACATTATTTACTTAAATAATAATTTTACTATTAATTTATACTGGCTTATATATGAGCCTGTACTGTATTTTGTTTTCTCCACTGTGGTGTGCTTTAATTTTCTGTTCATCAATCATCATTAGCTGATTTTGGCTGTCAGCAGCAAACTGGTTGATCCACTGTGAGGGTGCTATTTATAAGACTGAGCTGAATACAGCACAAGAAGTCTTTCGGACGAAAGACGAAACGTTTCTACCTTTTGTTTTGTTTTTTTGAATGTCTATAGAGGACCAGACTTAGCTTTTTTAGAATCATCATTATGATTATTATTCGTCTTTATTGGCGCCCGCCCGCTGCCAAAAGCTAAAGGTGAGAACATTTCTCTGCCTGTGTCTCTGTGTTAATTTGTCTAGCATTTGTAAAATATCTCATAAACCACAAGCGTTTCGATGAAACCAAGAAATTCAGGATGGTTTACAGCTTATTGACTTGGCAAACGATTGGCATCTTGAGTGAGACAGGTCCCTCTTGTAAATGAGTCCCCGTGACTCAACGAGGCTAGCCTGTATAAATAAAGGTTGAATGAATGAATGAATGAATCTTTTCAGATATTAAATAAAATTTGGTGTGAGTATAGCTGAAATTTGCCAAAATGTAAAAACAGTTTCAACTCTGTCATGAGATGATCAAAAACTGCCATGAACGGTGGTGAGCAAGGCATTTCTTCACAGAATGCTGAGCCTTTGATTCAATATTACAGTACTGCCGCTTTAGCCAATGAAATTCTCATGAACTACTAGGCCATAGTTACATGGCATTATTTGATTAACTTTTACAAGTTTTGTTTATAAAAAAAACAGCATTTATTTAACAAGCCAAACTACTTGTTACAAGGTTGTAGTAAGGAGCTCATGAATAAGCCTCCCAGGACTCCCAGTGGAAAGGTTCAACTGTAACACGTCAATTACTGGTAACTATTTTCCTGATCACTTACTTGAGCGATGAGCAAAGTCTGACTGGTGATCTGATTTGAAATTGTCATGAAGTTGATTTTAGCACCTGACCCAGCACTAAGACACGGCAGCATCCAAGTCAAACTGAATCTGGAGCCTCTGATTCTCAGAGAACTTGAACTTATCAGATCATTTGATCTGATATATCTATATCAATATACATGTAGATCTAAATCCTGATGCATGCTCAATAATCCAGGTAGAAAAATCTAACAGACAGGTCCTCTGGATGGATTAAAAAAAAAAAAAAAAAACAGCCAGTTGAAAAATTTCTTCTTGAATCCAAAAGACTTAATCGGTCTGAGGAGCTGCAATAAACTCTGTCTTATAAATAGAGCCTTCTCATATTGGATCAAGGAGTTTGTTGCTGACAGCCAAAACTAGCTGTTCACATGATCAAGGAGGACCATCAGCCTAACGATGAGTTTGTGCTCTGATGGCCACTTGCTATTCACAGAGGGCTGAGTGATACTAGCAATAACAGCATTGTAAGAGGGGGACAGTTGAACCCGGAGGCCTCCACCTCTGTTTAATGATGGACAGTTTCTCTCCACAAAGATGGCTTTCTTCACTCAAACCAACATTCTTCTCTGTCAAGGATGTGCAGTGTGCACATCCCAGATCTGGCATCTGTACTCATCCTCTTAGTTGGCAGCTCAGAACACCACATACTACCATGGACTTTGTGGATAAGGTGAGGGATGTCATCATGGAGACTGATGAAACAATGGTCTCTTTTGATGTCACATCACTCTTTACGTGCATTCCTGTTGATGAGGCAGTAGAGGTGGTCTGTTTAAGGTTAAAATCAGACACCACTCTGAACAGCAGGACCACACTTTCCACAGAGCAACTGTGTCAACTCTTGAAACTGTGCCTGCAGTCAACCTACTTCACATATGGGGAGCAATATTATAGGCAGAAACATGGGTGTGCTATGGGGTCTCCAGTTTCTCCTATTGTTGCCAACCTGTACATGGAGGAGGTAGAAAAGAGAGCCTTGACGTCCTTTTCAGGGAGACCACCAAGTCATTGGTTCAGGTATGTTGACGACACCTGGGTTAAAATTAAATCTCAGGAAGTCCAACATTTCACTGATCACATCAACTCTGTGGATAAATATATCAAGTTCACACGAGAAGATGTAAAAAATGGCAGGTTGGCTTTCTTGGACTGTGAGGTCTCAGTTTCTGATAGAGGAAATTTGCAAACTGAGGTGTACCGCAAACCCACCCACACAGACCAGTATTTACAGTTTGACTCCCATCACCCTCTGGAGCACAAGTTAGGAGTCATCAGGACTCTGTACCACAGAGCAGACAGCGTCCCCACTAACTTAGGAGCCAGACAGAAGGAGAAATCACACACAAAACAGGCTCTAGGGAAATGTGGATATCCTAACTGGGCCTTCCTGAAAGCAGAGAAGAAACCCAAACAGGACTCCAGCCAGCCATCAGGTGAAAAGAAGGAACCCAGACCAGTGGTCATTCCGTATGTTGCGGGAGTTTCAGAGACATTGAGACGTTTATTTTCTAAACACAACGTCCCAGTGGCTTTTAAACCCCAAAATACATTACGGCAAAGACTGGTTCATCCCAAAGATCCAGTCCCCCGGCACAAACAGAGTAATATTGTGTATGCTGTTCAGTGTCAGGAGGGCTGTGATCAGTCTTACATCGGGGAAACTAAACAGCCACTGGCCAAAAGGATGGCCCAGCACAGAAGATCAACATCATCAGGTCAGGACTCTGCGGTCTACACTCATCTCCAGGCCAGCGGTCACTCTTTCAGGGATGAAGATGTTCACATCCTTGATAGAGAGGAACAATGGTTTGAGAGAGGAGTAAAGGAGGCCATCTTTGTGAAAAGAAACCGTCCATCATTAAACAGAGGTGGAGGCCTCCGGGTTCAACTGTCCCCCTCTTACAATGCTGTTATTGCTAGTATCACTCAGCCCTCTGTGAATAGCAAACAACCATCAGGGTGTTAACGATCCATCGTTAGGCTGATGGTCCTCCTTGATCATGTGAGCAGCTGGTTTCGGCTGTCAGCAGCCAACTGGTTGATCCACTTTGATAAGGTGCTATTTACAAGACTGAGCTGAATACAGCAGCTCAGACTGAAGGAGCCTTTCGGACGAAAGACGAAACGTTTCTACAATTTTTCTGTTTTGTTTTTTTAATGTCCAGAGGACCAGACTTAAATTTTGTAGATTTTTCTACCTGGATTATTGAGCATGCATCAGGATACAGTATATTCTCGCCTAATAATTATTTTTTCTCTGTATGATCCACTGACGTTTCTTATGGACACACATTGGTCAAAATTATGTGAATAAAATTTATGCATTTACATGTTATTCCTGTGCTTGAAAACTAGATTTTTCTATGCATTTTATGTTCAGCTAAGGTTGATTAGCTGTGGCAGCCATTTTGAACTGGGTTAACTTAAAAAAGTTCATATTTATATAGCCAACAGACAAACCGAGGCTATAATAAATAATTGGTGGGCATTGGCATTTTCTATCCATTAAACTATTCCTTATATTTTTGTTAAACATTTCTAACTACAGTTGGGGTCATAAGTTTACATACCCCCATCCTGAACATAAGTGAAATTGATTGGGGCTCGACTTGTTCTTTTGCCAGAATGAAATTTCTACACAACAACTTCGCTGGTTTTGAATTCCATTTTAACAGCTCTATAAAACTATTTAGTTAATATTTACATCTTCCTCCAAACTTGGGGCAGAAGGCGAGTTTGGATAGTCAAGTTTGGCTATCCAGGAAGTGCCTCTTCCTCACGTCAACTGGTCTGCTCGCTCGACACGGTCACTGACAGCAGAGCTCAGGAGCACTGGTACCTGGTGATTGTCTTGTTGCCGTGGTAACCAGATGTGAGGATATGTGGTCCAGGTTGTGTGAAGTTTTGAAAGGGTCCGTGTACCCTTCGTTAAAACAAAAATAAAAAGCAAATAAGTCCGCAGGACATTTTTCAAAAGTTTGATTTTTGATGTGAGGTTAAAGTCCAAAATGCAGAAAAACAATGACGTATCGTATTTTTTGATTCGCACATGAAAACGAATATTGAAATGACATGTCGTTTTTTCTTTTTTTGTTATTCAATGAAAAAACAATTGAACGAAGGGTACACGGACCTTGAAGGTATATGAAAACGATGAAAAGATGAAACTGGGGTCTAAAATAAGTGCTGTATTTTTCGGACTATAGGTCGCACCTGAATATAGGTCGCATTGTCCAATTATTGCCAAAGAATTGGAAAAATCCACATATAGGTCGCACCAGGTCAAAATGTGGACCGTGTTTAGCTCTGCTGCAAATGTCTCTTCCACAGGAGCGCACAGCAAGGCTTTTAAGAAGATTAACACTTTTTTTTGTTAATAAATTATTACAAATCAGCTTATTTTATAAAAAGCCATATATAGGTCGCACCTGACTATAGGTCGCAGGCCATGAAAAAATTATAAAAAGCTGCGACCTATAGTCCGGAAAATACGGTATACTGTAGTAAATAATTGTAAGGAGGCTATTTTAAAACCCTTGTTTTTTTAATTGTTATGCAAAAAAAAAAAAAGCCCCTGACAACATAAGCGGTTCAGAATTACTTTTTTCTTCTTCTACAGTTCATAGAGTGACAAATCTCTATGTGATGATGTGAGGGGGGTTTTGGTAAAGGTCAATGGATGTTTATCACTGCTAATGTTAAATAATGTTGAACCATGTGCGTTAGTTAAGAGAGGAGCGTGCAGACACCTGCTGCCTCAGTCTGAGAGGCCGAGGTCATCGTGCTGATAAGCGTGTATAAAACAAAACACTTCCTGCACACTGCCCGTTGCAGATTCTCATGACTGGGCTTCAAGCATGTCACTTTGAACATCTGTAAAAGCCTGCCTCGCAAGTAAACTGGGTTAAAAATCTGCCGGAGTGTGGTTCTTTTATTTAAGTTATTTAAATAGAGGATATTTTTATCCAACAGCTGATGTGGAACAAGTGTGTCTCTCTGGTTCCAACAGTCTAGTTCTGCCAGTTTCAGCTTCTCACTATCAGACTGGTCAGGGAGCTCCAGATACCAGCAGCTCGATGTTGATGCTGCTGCTTGTTCTATCCGTGAGTCCTGCTGCTGTTCAGTTACAAACTTTCCTTTTGACCATTCCACCCAACTATAAGTGCTCTTTGTCTCAGATTGAGAACGGAGCATCAATCATCATTTATCCTATACGGTTGAGGAGGAATCAACTGCATCTACCGTGGAACTGAACTACTGCACAACAGGTGAGAAAGAGTGAGCCGTTACACTCTGATGGTGCTAATCCCTGGCTGTGACTTAACACACAATGCTTTTTATGATAGCATCACACTAAAAACAGTAGGTATGAAGAGTACTACAAACTTTAAAAGATTTTGACTTTTATTTTCAGGAAGTTCTCGTGCACAAGCTCAAAATTCACAGATCAGTTCATCAAAGCACAGCTCTCCGCTTCAATCACTTCCTGCTGCTGAAGCAGAAAAGATGAATACTGTATCAGAGATGCTTTTGTAATAACCAGCTTGAACCACCTGCAGGATAGAAGTCTTTCACTGCCAACATCTTTGTTGCCTCAGCATTATCGTTGTATACCTGGATTACAATGTTATCTTGGTCAACCAACATAAAATAAATCCTTAAAAAATTGTAAAACACTGATTTGGCAATACGTAACTAAAACATGTTACATGATGTGTGGCATTTGTTTTAAAGTAATCTACATGAAAACACATAAAAGGTGTCATAAATATTATGACTTTTCAATATGAAGCAAATAAAAAATGTCTCGGAACAAAAGTTAATTCTCAGTGCAAAAAAATCAGCATAAGACAGGCAAAGCAGCTTTTGTCAGTTTTGTTATTGAAGCTTAGGACTGACGGGTTCGGTCGTAGGAGGGGTCAAAGGTGAAAAGTGAGGCTGATGCTCTCCCCAGCTTTCACACTGACCAGCTTGGTCTGCTGCTGCGACTCTGGCAAACTGGTGGTGATGGCGTACGTCCCGGGAGAGACCTCGATGTAAAAATCTTCCTCCAATGTGCCGACCTGACCCTGACAATGATACAGAAAAATATTCTGTCACCACTTTTAACTATGTTACACTTTCTTTAATATCTACATTAAAATTGCATGTTCCTTTTTTGTTTAAGATGAAGCTGAAACAAGTCCTGCCTTAAAGTTGAAAAATGGTCAAAATTATTATTTTATTTATTACAGAGTTTCTTACTTGTATTTTGGTTGATGTTGTCCTAGTTCCTGGCCTCGAGTGGAACCTGGACATGTGGGTCTTTTCACTGTGACTGGGCTCAGAGCAGTGGCCAGACTCATAATACCTCTGTACACCAAACGGAGCACACTTAATGTTTCCATTTGAAAACCCATGCAGAGCTTTAACATGTGAAATGCCACAAATCGTTGGTTACGTACTGTAACCCCAGATTATATGAATGCAGGCGGAGCCCTTTAAGCCACGCCCTAGTGGGTTTACCCCTGCGCTCCGCGCCAATCACGAGGCGCAAGGGTAAACCCACTAGGGTGTGGCTTAAAGGGCGACAGCCTGCATGAAATATAACTTTCCTCACCTTGCAGTGACAGGTCGTCTGTGTCATGAACGCTGCAATAGATGCAAAGGCGTCATCAAGCTCTGAGCGACTTCTCTGAGTAAGAAACACAACAGTTGCACTGAGGAGGCGTCTCGTAAAAGAGCAGTTAGTTCATGGAAGTTTTAAAAACTACGGTGGCCCTGAGGTGTAAATGAACAACGTTTGAAAACTATGGAATTACATTAAACCAGAGCAGAAGTGGCCGGAATCACATTTGAAAAAAATGGAATGACATTAGATAAAACAGAATCACATACGAAAAAACTGAATTACATTTGAAACAACAGAATTAGATTTGAAAAAACGAAGTCACATTAGAAAAAAAGGAATAACATTAGAAAAAACAAAATCACATGAGAAAAAACGGAATTACATTTGAAAAAATGGAAATTATATAATTTTTGAATGATTCAGTTTTTTCAATGTAATTTCGTTTTTTCTAATGTAGTTCATTTTTTTTCAAATGTGATTCCGTTTTTTCAAATGTTATTCAGTTTTTTCAAATGTGATTTCGGTTTTTCAAATGTAATTCATTTTTTTCTAATGTAGTTCATTTTTTTCAAATGTGATTCAGTTTTTTCAAATGTGATTCAGTTTTTTCAAATGTGATTCAGTTTTTTCAAATGTGATTCCGTTATTCTCAAATGTGATTCAGTTTTTTCCAAACGTGATTCAGTTTTTTTCTCAAATGTGATTCAGTTTTTTCAAATGTGATTCAGTTTTTTTTCAAATGTGATTCAGTTTTTTCAAACATGATTCAGTTTTTTTCAAATGTGATTCTGTTTTTTTCAAACGTGATTCAGTTTTTTTCAAATGTGATTCTGTTTTTTTCAAACGTGATTCAGTTTTTTTTCTTCTCAAATGTGATTCAGTTTTTCTTCTCAAATGTGATTCAGTTTTTCTTCTCAAATGTGATTCCGGCCACTTCCGCTTTGGCTTAATGTAATTCCGTTTTTTCAAATGCTATTGTGTTTTTTCAGATGTACTGTAATTCTGTTTTTTCAAATGTTGTTCATTTACACCTTAGGGCCACCATAAAATATGAATGAGCACCTTAACTGCTACATGAGCCTCTTCATCAGTAGTACTGGCGGTCTGGGATGCACTAATACTGGTCCAGTCCACACTTCTTCTAGAGGCTCGCTCCAGCACCTCCAGGCCCAGTCTGCCTGAGCGCCTCAGGGAGGACTCCAACCAGGCTGGACTTGCCATGAACACTAAAAGCTAGGAAACACAGGTGATGTCACCCAAAAGAACACAATGGAGAGTTTACATTCGTATTTTGCATAATTTGTATTTCTATAGACTTGATGATGTGAGAAAATACAAGCAAATGAACAACTAGCAATCATAAAAGTAATTAATTGTTTACTACCTTAAAGGTACAGTATGCAGTTTCTGTAGAACTCCAGCACTTAGAAATATTTTCAACAGGCAAAGCATTCTGATCCCGCTCTGCCCCCTTGTGGTCTGTTAAATTTCAAATTCAAGCTCTGTTTTTATTGGCTGATTCAAATTCAAGCTCTGTTTTTATTGGCTGGTTACAAACTCTGTTTTTATTGGCTGGAAAATGGTGGGTCACCTTTTCTTTTTAGAAATGCTTATTTACCACCTGGAGAAGCAAGGGGACAATATTTTTTTTATTTTTTTTCAGAGATTACCTGGCTAACATCAGTCTGTCAGGAGGTAGTGACAGAGTGAAGAAATATGTTCATAAAAAAAGCTACATACTGCAGCTTTAATAACTGTAAAATACGAGTTTGATTACGGTAATGAAAAAAATTGTTCAGGATTTTTTTTTTTAACATTAATTAAAAAAAAAAAATTTAATGGTAAATGGCTGTACATGTTTAAGAAAGATATACTGTATGTGTGAATTGCTCTCTGAGTGAGTCTGAACCTGAAACTATGATCTATGGCAGGCAGTGTTAACATTTAATCAAAACCCACTCCTCTCTGTTATTCCATTTGTAGATCACTAAAACAACATTCTTCCTGGTCAAAATTAAATTCCTACTAGTCAGAACTGTAATTATATATATCTACAATTACATTTTTGCTAGCAGAAACTTACTTTCAGGATGTCATAAAATCAAATTGAACTATTAAGAATTAAGTTTCAGATATCTATCAATCTTTACAAATTATAAGTCGCCGTTTTAACATTTAATAGCTTGACTGGATATCTATTTCAGATATCTCACATACATTTCTTCCTAGTCAAAATGAACATTCTAGACATCTAAAACATCATTCTTCCTATCTAAAATGTTAATTTTAGATAGGAAGATTTTAATTCTTACTAGTACAAATGATGTCACTTTCCCCATTCATGTGTATTGGGCTTTTACTTCCAGATATCTAAAATAACATTCTTCCTATCTATAATAAACATTCTGGATGTCTACAAATGAATTATGACGAGGATGAACTCTAAATTCAGATCTCCATAATCCAGTTAATACTAGTCATAATGACCATTTCAGATATCATAAATGAAGAAGTCATTCTAGATATCCAGTTATCAATTCTTGACATCCAAAATGCATTTCTACTAGTATAAATCTAGTTAAAGATATCAACTACTGATTATTTGACTAGTTAATGTGGAATTTCAGATATCTGAAATGTTAATAATGCCTATACAAATTACACTTATAGATACTTAAAAATTATATTGTTGATCTCTGAAATGTTTTCTTCATTTTTGACATCTGAAATAAATAGTATAACCAGTAACAATTGGATTATAGAGATCTGAAGTTAATTTTTAGACATCCAGAATGTTAATTTTAGATAGGATAAATGTTATTTTAGATATCTGGAAGTAACATCCCAATGACGTCATTTTTACTAGTAAGAATTACATTCTTCCTCTCTGTGATGATCATTTTAGAGAGGAGAAATGTTGTTTTAGATATCTGGAAGTAAAAGCCCAATACACATGAATGTGAAAAGTGATGTCATTTGTACTAGTAAGAATTACATTCTTCCTATCTGAAATGTTAATTTTAGATAGGAGAAATGTTGTTTTAGATATCTGGAAGTAACATCCCAATGACGTCATTTTTACTAGTAAGAATTACATTCTTCCTATCTGAAATTATTATTTTAGAGAGGAGAAATGTTGTTTTAGATATCTGGAAGTAAAAGCCCACTGAAATTATTTGTACTAGTAAGAATTCAATTTAAGATGTCTGATGTCTTTTGACTTCTCTATATGGTTTTCAGAATCTGTTGGAATCCTGGCAAAAACCAATGCAGATTTGTTCCTGTCTTTGATTTTATACGTCTACCTGTTTTGCTAGTTTTTTGCTAGTTTTTTGCTACTTTGTTAAAAGGAGGAGTGTGTATGTATGTATATATATATATATATATATGTATATATATGTATGTATATGTATATATATATATATATATATATATATATGTATGTGTGTATGTGTGTGTATGTATGTGTATATATGTATATATATATATATGTGTATATATATATATATATATATGTATATATATATATATATATATGTATATATATATATATATATATATATATATATATATATATATATATATATATTTTTTTTTTCTCTCTCTTTTGTTTTCTATTGTTTATTGTTTGATTGTTTATTGTTTAAGGAAATTCTACCATTACTGTTCATTGTTCTTTAGTTTTAGCAGGTCGCTTTCGTAAATGAGCCCATGAGGTTCAAAAGATTTACCTGACTAAATAAAGGTTGAATGAATGAATGAAAAAATACATATCCAGTTAAGCTAATATATGTTAAATCGGCCACTTAAAATATGTAATGATTTTTAGATATCTGAAACTTAATTTTTACTAGTACTAATTTGATTACAGATCACTGAAATGTTAATTCATACTGGCATAAATGTAATTGGTGATAGCTGTATTACAATTCTGACTAGGAATATTTTAATTGTGACTAGGTAGAATGTATTAGTGCTATCTACAAGCCCAAAACCAGAAAAGTTGGCACGTTGTGGAAATCGCAAATAAAAACAGAATACAATGACTTGCAAATCTTTTTCAACCTATATTCAATTGAACACACTGCAAAGACCACATACTTAACGTTCGAACTGGTAAACTTTGTTATTTTTTGCAATTATTAGCTCATTTGGAATTTGATGCCTGCAACATGTTTCAAAAAAGCTGGCACAAGTGACAAAGAAGACAGAGAAATTTGAGGAATGCTCATCAAACACTTATTTGGAATATCCCACAGGTGAACATGCAAATTGGGAACAGGTGGGTGCCATGATTGGGTATAAAAGCAGCTTCCTTGACATGCTCAGTCATCCACATAGAAGGATGGGGCGAGGGTCACCACTCTGTGAACAAATGCGTGGGCAAATTGTCGAACAGTTCAAGAACAACTTTTCTCAACGAGCTATTGCAAGGAATTTAGGAATTTCACCATCTACGGTCCGTAATATCATCAAAAGGTTCAGAGAATCTGGAGAAATCACTACACGTAAGGGGCAAGGCCGAAAACCAACATTGAATGCCCGTGACCTTCGATCCCTCAGGCGGTACTGCATCAAAAACCGACATCAGTGTGTAAAAGATATCACCACATGGGCTCAGGAATACTTCAGAAAACCACTGTCAGTAACTACAGTTCGTCGCTACATCTGTAAGTGCAAGTTAAAGCTCTACTATGCAAAGCAAAAGCCATTCATCAACAAGATCCAGAAACGCCGCCGGCTTTGCTGGGCCCGAGCACATCTGAGATGGACTGATGCAAAGTGGAAAAGTGTTCTGTGGTCTGATGAGTCCACATTTCAAATTGTCTTTGGAAACTGTGGACGTCGTGTCTTACGGACCAAAGAGGAAAAGAACCATCAGGACTGTTATAGGCGCAAAGTTCAAAAGCCAGCATCTGTGATGGTATGGGGGTGCATTAGTGCCCAAGGCATGGGTAACTTACACATCTGTGAAGGCACCATTAATGCTGAAAGGTACATACAGGTTTTGGAGCAACATATGCTGCCATCCAAGCGACGTCTTTTTCATGGACGCCCCAGCTTATTTCAGCAAGACAATGCCAAGCCACATTCTGCACGTGTTACAACAGCGTGGCTTCGTAGCAAAAGAGTGCGGGTCCTCCCCTGGCCTGCCTGCAGTCCAGACCTGTCCCCCATTGAAAATGTGTGGCGCATTATGAAACGTAAAATACGACAACGGAGACCCCGGACTGTTGAACAACTTAAGCTGTACATCAAGCAAGAATGGGGAAGAATTCCACCTGAAAAGCTTCAAAAATTGGTCTCCTCAGTTCCCAAACGTTTACTGAGTGTTGTTAAAAGGAAAGGCGATGTAACACAGTGGTAAATATGTCCCTGTGCCAACTTTTTTGCAATGTGTTGCTGCCATTGAATTCTAAGTTAATGGTTATTTGCAAAACAAAATAAAGTTTCTCCGTTCGAACATTAAATATATTGTCTTTGCATTCTATTCAGTTGAATATGGGTTGAAAAAGATTTGCAAGTCATTGTATTCTGTTTTTATTTGCGATTTGCACAACGTGCCAACTTTTCCGGTTTTGGGCTTGTATAATAGAAATGTGGCTAGTCAGCTTGCCTATTATATGTTAAAACGGAGCCCTATTATTCTGCTTTACGATAGTCAAAATATATTTGTATCTATAAGTGTAATTTGTATAGGCATTACTAACATTTCAGATATCTGAAATTCCACATTAACTAGTCAAATAATCAGTAGTTGATATCTTTAACTAGATTTATACTAGTAGAAATGCATTTTGGATGTCAAGAATTGATAACTGGATATCTAGAATGACTTCTTCATTTATGATATCTGAAATGGTCATTATGACTAGTATTAACTGGATTATGGAGATCTGAACTTAGAGTTCATCCTCATCATAATTCATTTGTAGACATCCAGAAGTAAAAGCCCAATACACATGAATGGGGAAAGTGACATCATTTGTACTAGTAAGAATTAAAATCTTCCTATCTAAAATGAACATTTTAGATAGGAAGAATGATGTTTTAGATATCTGGAATGTTCATTTTGACTAGGAAGAAATGTATTTGAGATATCTGAAATAGATATCCAGTCAAACTGTTAAATGTTCAAATGGCCTGCCATAATGATCCACCAGTTCTGTCCCTAGTACTCCCACCTTCTGGAAAGAATTAACCTGGTATATTCATAGAAAGGTTGACTCTACAAGTTGGAACTGTACTGTTTGGAATCCATGATGTCAAAAGTAAAAAGAAAAGAAATATATATATATCATACATTTAATAACACTTTTAAGGAAATAAAACATACACAAATAAAATGTTTAGTCACTCTATTCCCTCTTTCAGGCCTTCCAAAAGGAGTCTGAACAGAACAGTACATTGTAAACATTTCTTTTTCATTCAGTCAACCTTTACAGTATTTATACTTTATTTCTGACTCTAAGTTATAAAACATTTGATTGGTTCACCTTATTTAATGAGTTTATTTGAATAATCCCCCTGGCTTTTATTACCGTGGTATTTTATTTGTTTGAATGTATATTGATAACTGTCGTTGAAAAACAACAAAAACAGGTCTGCATAGGCTCAATAAAGAGCGCATGCGCAGTTAACCGTGCCCTACTTAAGCAATTAGTTCATTTACTTTCTTTTTTAGGCATCTCGCTTTCCTGCATCCTTCAACATGTTACATGATGTGACAGAATACAGTATGAGTTGCTGTGAAACACCAGAGTTCAAACATTCAGCTGAAGCCGCGTTTCCCTCCGACGTTTCTCAACTTGTCACTTTCTTCACTGTTCAGCTTACAAAACAAGTTTACCACATTCAAATTATCTAATTAGAGGGATAATTGAGCCGTTTATGTTACCTTTCAGTTTTATTACAAGGTCCTCACATTTTTCTTGACGGCGTCTTTCACGTTTCCTTCTCAAGCCCGACGGGAAATTCTGCTTAAGCCCCGCCCCTTTCCGGAAGTAAACCCTTAATGACCATGGCTGCATTAAAATACACTTTAATCGATATATTAAACTTATGGGAACAACTTCGTAACTTTCTGTCTGTTAAAGGAATAAACTTGGATTTTGTTTCCTTAGAAAATATTCAGTTTGGCTTATTCGTTAAAGATAAAACTTAGAATTTTTTGTCAATGTTCTGAAAAAAATACTATATCCATGTCGATACGCAAAATGCTCCCTCTCTATCAATGCTCTCAAAAATATGTTTAAAAAGTTGTCTAAAAAATATGCAAAATGTAAATACATAAAATTATGAGTTAATGGAAGTTTTTTTAGTTTCTAGCCCCCTGATTTGTCTTTTATTCATTTATTTTTTAAATTTCTTGTATTTTCTCTTTTAATTCCTTTTTTTTTCACCATTATTTATGTGAATTAGTTATTTTCAAAAATTCTTGAGTCCTTTCTTGAGCCTTGTAATCAAAGTGAATTGTAGTCATTGAGTTGTGATTCTTGTTTGGTATGCTTGTATTGGACATGTGAGTTGTCATGTTTACTCTTGTTTACTAGCAATAAAAAAAATACTTTAATCTGTGGAGTTTCAAGAACCTTGTAAAAACACATTTTATATTGAATTGTTTCCAAACGCAAACGTTTTGTTGAATAAATATTTAATAAACGTCCTCATGATGAAAAAAATAAAACCTCCTTCAGCCGTTGGTAATTTTGTATCGAAGATACTAGTTTAATTTTAAACATTAACCCATTTTTAATATTTCAAAAACATGTTAATACTACATTAACTACTTAAATCAACGAGGCCTTTGGAGATTATTTTTCAAATGTTCAAAATACTGAACTTTAACAGTTATCAATTTCCTTTTTTTTATTCCAAGTGACAATCTCTAGTGAGCCTGCATCATTTTAGGAACACCAGCTTGTCTACATCAGGGCGCAGATGAGCCTGATGTCCGTTCAACTCCTTGGGTCAAAATGTGGAAACCACTCACACCTCCACCCACATTTGCCCCTCGTGCAAGACCCTTAACCCCATCTGCTCCCCACACACGGCTGTAGTAACTCAGTGGTCTGAGGTCTCATCAGGAAGAGCATCCAGCCTAAATAAAAAAGCAATTGCCAAGTCTTCTTAAGTTATTCGGCATTACAACCCGAGAGGGGCAAACAAGGATGGAGGCAGGAGTGAGAGCTTCACTTTTCCTCACACACATTAAAACAGTTTTAGAAATTAAACACTATAGGCTCAGTAAACTCGAACATTGACGTCGTACAACAGTACATTTCACAAGAAAAATTTATTTTGTTTTAAATGTTTATTCACCTAATCTGACTCAGTGCCACAGTGAGTCAAATATTTTTTTGTAGCAACTCAAGTTCATAACAAAAAATACAAGACTGTTCCCGTTTATACACTTTATTTTCAAAAAACAGTCGGACAGGAACATTATGCCATCAGCACACAGGCTCCGCCAACTGCCTTGATCTTCTCCTCCGCTTGTCGGCTGAAGAATTTGGCCTTAACGATCACGGGCTGCTTGGGCAGTTTGCCTTTGCCCAGAACTTTGTAGTAGCCCTGTAGAGGAAAAAAAATAAAAAAAGATTAAAAAAAAGTTAATACTCTGTCAAAAATTAACACACGCGCCAAATGAATGCGCGCACGCACACACAAAACCCCCTCCCAACATCCATAACAAGTGCAAATAGCTGAAGCTTTAGTGCTCACACTGTAATTAAAAAATGTTCCAATATAAAAATAAAAAAAGCTTGACTAGAACCAGCAGCAAACAGAAAACCACTGAAGTGATTAGCAAGCGGCCTAAGGAGTCAACCTGGTACAATGGATACATTTGATTGTGGCCAAACACAGTCGACATTTGTAAATAAAAATACAGTACTCCAATATTTTTGAAGTAATGATCACAGACCAATTTTTTTTATGGTTCCACACGTGAAGAGCAAACTATTTACGCCGGTTGAATTGTTTCTGGTCTTGAGAAAAGCCCAAATGGCAGAAACTATCAAATATTTGTTCACATGTGGATCTGGAGTGTTTTCAAATGCAGAAAAAACATTTGATTTTAAAGAACAAACATTTGATTTGAAAAAAGTGGATAAAGCATCACGCTTCTAAACTATGGATGCTGACAAAACACGTGGAGATGTTTGATGATTTAAAGAAGGGGTACTCAAAACATAATTTTCTATCCCATTGTTTTACGTGACCTCACACACTGGCCTTTATTCACCATCAACTCTAACTGTAAAAGATCTGGATGTAATCCTGAAAACCCAACAGCAGCACAACTGCTTTGAACAAGAGGCTGAATGCACATTAAAATAAAAATCCAGCAGCTTTTGCTGGTGTCAATGAAAACTGACGTAAAAGCATGTTTCCAACGAGCGGCGGGCGCTGCATGGGCCTTCCTGTTCCAACACACCAACAAGCAGCTCAGTCCTCCAGCAGGTGGAGTCAGATGTTCACCTCACAGCATCCAGAATAAAAAAACTGAGCATGTTCAACGCTGCTGGCTGATCAATGACATGTAAAAATTTCAGTCCAACAAATCACTCCACTAAAAACAGAAAAGACTATAAATTTATGTTTAACCATATACAGGTAGTCCTCGAGTTACGACGTTTCGTGGTTCCGTCGCGCATCTCCAATTATTATTATTTTTTTTAACTATTATTTTGAAAATTTTTATTTTGAAAGCAGAGTTCCTTCCGGTTTTGACAGACGAAGCAGTAGCTTGATGGAGAAGCTACAGGGCCGGACCTTATGGTTTGGACCGGCAGACCGACGAGGAGCCCCCGGCAGAGCTCTGCGTAAGGCAGTACGCCGCTGTACGGCGTACGTACGCAGAGGCACAAGCGTAGCCCCGCAGGGCACGAACGCGCAAAGCTCAAATTTTACGACCGCGTACGCGAAGCGCGTTGTCGCACAATAAACTGCCCGGCACCGGACTGTTTTGTATGAGACACAAATGTATTAAATTCCCCTTCTTCATCCCTGATCTGGGCTTTTCTTTTGTTTTTTTGCCAAAAGTCAAGTGATCGCATCGCTTCCTCCTCCATTGCTCCATGACTGAAATGATGAGAAATTAATGAATTTCTCACGAGCGAATTAAACTGGAGTCCTACGTGGCTGCGGGAGGTTCTAAACATTTCCTGATGGGCTGTGGGCTGCAGGACCAGCGCTCCCTGTTTTTATTTTTTAGAACTTTTTATTAACATATAAAGTTTTAGAACACCGCAGCGGCTGCAGCCTGACAGCTCGTGCCTTTTTCTTTTTCCCCACCCAACCTGTCAATCAATTCAGTAGGCGGGTCAGCAAATGACCAATCAGCGACCTCAGTTTGTTCCGTAGGTAAACGCTCTGCGCGCAACTGCTCAAATTACGACAAGAATTTGTGCGCACAGAACACGCGCGTAGAGCGGCGTACAGGTCGTACGCAGAGCTCTGCCTGGGTCTTTACTATAAAGCTCTGGACAGCGCGAAGCAATGGAAAACTACAGGCAGCTGCAGAGCTTGGAGGAACAACGAGCTAACATGCTAACAGACCTTACTGTAAAGCTCTGGAAAAGAGAGCTGGACAGGCAGCCGGCTTTGGACGGACCGTGTCCATCAGAGGTTGCTGCGCTCGGATACATGAGCTGGGAGCTGAACGGCGGTTTTACGTCGTAAACGGAATGGAGAATACAGCGGAGGGACGGATGGACGAAGGAAAACAGCTTCACCGGCATACCAGTAGGTTATTAACTCTTTTTTTCCTTCATTATGGCTCCTAAATGTATGTGTTTTTTGATAATTATGTAGGGTACTGTGTTAGGATAGGCTAAGTGCTTGGTAAAATACAGTACTGTACGTATAAGGTGCAGTTTGGACGTATGTTTCGAGTTACGTCGAAATCCGCTTTACGACGCCACATAGGAAAGGAACTCCGTCGCAAGTAGAGGACTACCTGTATAAGCAAATTTTTTGTTTTATTATTTAAAATTAAATAGTTTTTATCATTCCACATAGCCTGATGATAGCATTTTGTGATCCCTAATGACTTTTACGACGGCCAATTTCTATCTTTTTTTTACTGGAGAGTGGCAGAAGTAGCAAGTAAAGGTTCTACTTCCACAGAAACTCAGGTGGCTACCTGTACTTTAAGGAGTAGTTCTACCTGCAACATGTTTCAGTTTGGGGGAAAATAAAAATAAAGCAACATTGCACATTAATCTCAACTTATTTAATGGACAAAGAATCGAAGACTAATTTATTTAAGTCTACAACAAAATGACTCAGTTTAATATCTTCGGGTAAAAATATAGTACATCCCAACAAAAATTATTCAGTCCATAAAAAATAAAATGCTCAAGAGAACGCACTTTCCACATATATTAGTTCAAACTTACAGCGCGCACAGCATTGATGACAGGGGCAGGTCCATCAGGCTTCTTGGCATAGGTGAGTCTCGTCTGCTCACTCACCAGCGTCCACAGCTTGTCCAGGTTTATGGTGGGACAGTAGGCTATGTTCCTCTTCAGGTGATAATGTCTCATACCCACCTTACCGAAGTAGCCAGGATGGCTGAAGGCAACACACAAGACAAGACACTTAGAAAACAGGTGGCTGAATATCACTTATGTAGAAAAAGATGAGCACATATTTGGTAAAAACATGCAACTTGTTACCTCATGTTTTATCATTAAGACCAGTGGGAAAACAAATACATTAAACAAGTTGATCCATATGCCTGGTCCCCACTGCACAACTCGAAACGCGCCTGCCGTCCCCTTTTGGCCGCTTGTCACGGTCCCACTGCCACTGAAGACCGTCTGATGACGTACACTAGGGGGCAGCAGAGGGAGGGGGTGTAGCTCGTTTTCCGGGTTCAGTTGTTGTGTTAACTGCACCTCTGACGGTCTTTGATGAGATTAAAACGTTTTTTTTTTTATGTTTGGGGTGATCTACACTGGAGAGAACAGCAGCCTGTCAGCAGCAACTGTAAAAATGCCACGTTTCTTACCGGAGTTTGGTTCCAATTCATGGAGGCTCAATCCGGTAAGTTTAAAAAGTCCAAAAAAAGTCCCGTTGTGGTTGTGTAATCAGATAGCAGAGGCTCTCCCGACTGTTTTCTGGACGCGTCGAGCAGCCAGAGATCGAATTTTATGGCGTTGGCAGTTCGACGCCGACGCGCGCGTGCAGGCTGCCGCCGCGCCGCTTCGATCACTTGAATCGCGCCGCTTCCCGGTTCGCCGTGACTCCACGCGTCTCCTCATAGACTTTGAATGTAAACCGGCCGCTTCAGCCGCCCGACAACGGGGCAGTGGGTACCAGGCATAAGTGTCTCCCAGCACAAAGTCCACTCTTTACACACTCAGTGGGAGATACATTTTCAGTTAATTTAATAAAATAAAAATTAATAAACACACAGAACATAACAGTCTTCACTTAGGATTTTTAAGAAGGATGAAACTATTCACACCAACACTCACAATTATGGACAAACCGAGAAGTTGCAAAGCAAATCTATTTATTTTAATTAAATTAGGTCCCACTGAGATACAGCTCATCTTCCTTCAGAGTCTTGGTCAAGACATGTCACATTAATCAATGCCTGAAGCTCCGATTAAATAATTACTTACTATTTATCAAAGTTGATTCTGTGGTGATGCATGCCACCAGCATTACCACGACCTCCAGGATGCTTCCTGTGCTTGCCTGAAAGATGGACAAGTTGTTGTTGGTGACATACGTTTTTGTTGCAACCATAAACTCACCAAGTAGAATAGAACAGAATTCAACTTTGTCATTGCACATGTCACAAGTACAAAGCAACGAAATGCAGTTTCCAGAAGCGCTTAGCAAAAAATAAAAAAGTATATATATTACAATAATTTATAGTACGGTAAGTTGCTTTGAATATGCTGCAAGTATAAATATACAGGTATACAGGTTATGAGTGTAAATCAAAAAGGCGTTCAATACAAGATCAACTGGACTTTATTTGTAACAGAAAACGTTTCGACTCCCATGTCCTATGAGTGTACAGACTGTGAACAGGTTATAAATATGAAGGGGTATAAACTAGGGGTGCAGATAGTGCTGGACGATAATTCAATAACGATAAATATCGCGATATACTTTTTTTCGATAACGATGATATGAAGTTTAAGCATATTTTCGATATTTCGATAGGATTTTACAACGTTTCAAGACGTTTTTCTGTTTCTGTTCGGGTTGAAGCGGCTGCTTCAACAACCCGCCCGGACAGAAAAAGCTGTGACACAAAACGTGCGTGGTGACGTCGTTGTTACGCAGCGCTCAGTCCAGCAGCAGGCGTTAGCGGTAGCAGGCTAAAAGCTAAGCTAGTCTCCAAAGCGCGTTAAGTTTTCGCTTCAAAACGAGTCAAACGAGTGCTCATGACCGTCAGAATGTGACTGAACAAAGTTTCACAAGCGAAGAGAAAGCAGACGACATCACTGATGAGAGGAAAGACTAATTTGTCGGTGTGGACGTAGTTCGGTTTTGTTAAACTGCAGGTCTCATCTGCAGCGAGTCCTCGGTTTGTTTATTTTTCAAAACGTGACGGAGTCGTTCTAACTAGCGGTGGGAACATCTAACTTGTTTAATCTGAAGAGTTTCCACTCGATAGAATATGATGAGAGTCAGAAGATGAAGAACAATAAAGTTTGAGCCAACGTGTCCCTGAAACTACAACGTAAACAAACAGCCCCAGCAGCGCTGCATGTTTTTTTATTCAAAATAAAACAAATTCATCAGAAGAAAAAAAACACTGAATGAAAATGTGCAGAAAGACGAAAATAGTGTTATAACATCTGCCCCTTGTTTAAAAAATACAAAATAACTACAAACAAACAACAACCTTCACTTCACCTGCACCACACCTTCCCAACAACTTTGATTTAATCATCTTTTAAAACAAACAGTTTTATAAATGTTTATGGTGATATCAAGTCAACACAATCCTGTTTCCTGATTTACAACTCAGCTCCTTCAAACTAGTCCTAAATGGAGGTTTTACAAACATTTACATTCCCTTCAAGGTTTAATAACTTTAAACACATTTTAATTTAATATTTGGGGGGTAATTTTTTAAAAGTTTTATACATGACTTGTAAAATACCAAATCATAAAATTTTAATAATTTAAACGGATGAAATATTTGTTGGGTGACCATAGCACTTCCTACTAATAATTCTTATAGCTCTTTTTTATACAATAAAAACAGGGTTTGTAATAGTTTTACATGCTTTTCCCCAAACTTCAATACAACTGATTAAATATGGAACAATCATTACATTATACAATATATTCAAAACTTTGTCATTCAAAAACTATTTTACTTTATACAGTAATGCAATTGATTTTGTTATTTTTATTCTTAAGTAATTTCCATGAGATTTTTATGTCAGCTTCTCATCAATAACAACACCCAAAAGTTTTATTTAATTAACTATGAATTTCAATGCTGTAAATTTTAAAGATGTTTAAAGTTAAAACTATTAATATTGACACAGTTGAGAATTTTATGGCAAGAAAGTTCATGCTCAATAATCCAGGTACCAAATCCAATAATTCTCAGTCGGGTCATCTGGACAGTTTCTTTTTTATAGAAACTGGATGGAGGATGGAGGGTGAAACGTTTCTATAAAAAAGTAACTGTCCAGATGATCCAAATGAGAATTATTGGGTTGAGAAGTTTATGTTTATTTGATGGTGATTTCCATCTTTTTGGAGGCCAAATACAAATACAAGGTGAACATTACTTCATTTGTATTGTTTATAGTTTTTTTTAGGCTTTTATATTGTTTATATCGATATCGAATTATATCGTTATCGACCGAAATTAAGAACTATATCGTGATAAAAATTTTGGCCATATCGTCCAGCCCTAGGTGCAGAAGAAAAAAAAGATTCTTAAAAGAATCTTCATCTAAGTCCTGACGATTCTGAATCGATTCTAAAAGCCCCAAAATCCATTTTAAAACATGTTTAATTTTATATTTTTTCCACTCCTACTCCTGAGCGTACTGCATATTACATTTTGTGTCCGTTCGGTCACCGTAGAATTTTGGCCGTGTAGGCCACCGTACAGCAAGCTAGTTAGCCAGCTCCCTTATCTGCTAGCATGGAGCAGGACGACGAGCGGGTTCTTCGTCTTTAAAACTAATTTCATATCCTACAACGTTCTGGGGGAAGACAGAGCTTAACAAGAGAACGGTTGTTTGCAAGAAGTGTCAAATAAAATTACGGTACAGTATTTTGGAAATACCGGTAGGACTGGATGGCGCCTTGCATGGCAGTCTGCCGCTACCGGTGTATGAATGTGTGTATGAATGTGTGTATGAATGGGTGGATGGTTGGTATCGCTTTGGAGCTCCTCACAGGGGGCTGGAAAGCGCTATACTGTATAAATAAGCTCCATTTACCATAAAATGCGCGGAAGATGAAAGTGAAAGCAGCCGAGCAGCGAAGTTTGCTGCAAAGATTTCCCTCTCCATCTCCTGCTGTATCACAAAGGATTTATGAGCAGACAGCTCAGTGGATGTTGACGAGTTTAGTTTTATTTTTAATTCGCTGGAAGCAACGTATGTTATTCCTTCAAGTACCGTATTCGTCGGTATATAATACGCAGTTTTTTGCTCATTTGAATGTCCTGCGTTACACACCGAAGCGTATT